>VWYH01009986.1:83761-159298 GCA_013399365.1 Pampusana beccarii
TTTTTTTTTTTTTTTAAATCATGCCTGATATGCATATTTGGCTCTGTTTCACGTGGAGACAAATTACACAGTGTGCTATGTGACAGCTTTGTGAGCATATTTCATCCATCATTGAATGTGAGGTCTCGTGTTTTCTCAATTTACAAGTCAAATGAGAAGTCACCACTCTCAGGAATGCTGGGACAAAATGGGGGTGGGCTGGGGGGGAAATCGTGGTGTAAAACTTTTCCGTTCCAAATCACAAGGCAATGGTCAGGAATGGATTGTGCTTCGGACTTATGATAACACCAGCCAGAGAAACAACTTTACTAACAGGTCTGCTCCATCTGTCTCTTCAAAACCCCCGGACTCTTGGGATTCTGGGTTAAGTTCTTTCCCTGAACTAAGTATGAGAAGTCAAAAAAAGTGATCAGTCCTTCTCTGTTCCAAGCTATTGTCCTGTTCCTGGGTAGGGGAAGGCGTTGAAGCACATACATAGAACTTGTGCCGCAAGAGAACAGTTCCACAGAGGTTTGTGCAGCCACTAGATGAGACATGATGGAGCAGCTTGCTTAATCAGCACCCAAAGCCTCCATCAGGGATGTTTCACTTTTTTAGCTTGCAGTTGATATAAACTACATACTATTCAAGTCTGCAGTATACTTATGAATGAATCATGAGAGGATTCAGGAGCTGTTTTCTTTTTTTTTTCCTACTGTGAGAATAAAATTAATCAGCAATGCTAAGACCTAAACTTCAAGGCTTGCCCTCCTGTCTTGGACGCCTTGAGTAGCTGCCAGCGGATGTGATTCGGTGCACATCTGGTCGTGTTTAGCCACGGAAAGTTCTGTATAATCAGATCACAGAGGAAGCAAGTGTTGACTTAATGAATTACTGGGCTCATGTTGAGCAGAGGAGCTGACAGGAACGCAGCACATCGTAAGAGGAGACCTGCTGGCACCTACCTCTGTCTGCACCAAATTGACCCTCTGGGATCGCAGCTCTCGCACACAGTTAAATATATCCACCACGCCTTCGTTCTCTGCCATGTCAAGCATGATGTCGATGGCAATAAAACACCCTGTTCTCCCAGCCCCAGCACTAAAAAAAAACAAAGGAAAAAAAAAACCAACATGAGAGTCTGCATGATCAAGGGAACGTGGAGATGCTGGGCTCTATGGAGGAGAAAATAACTGTATCACAGACACAGCTGTGTTGTCTTGGAGGCTGCTCCCCTCTCCCTGCTGGGTTGATTTTTGTGTGTAGCTAAATTATCCTGGGATTTAAGAGAATGAGGTATAATGATATTTCTTGAAAGGGAAATGGACTCAGGTAGCAGGGGGGAAAAAGCTTTGTGCTCTTGAACATCAAGAAAAAATTATGAAGATAATCATGATGACTTCACAGGTCAATGCACCTGCACACCTTTCATCCCAGAGCAGCCTCCAGGTTGCAGACACACTTCCAGAAATTTTCTTCTGTGGGACTCTTTAAAAAGCATGCACACATTTAATTAAGTAGGCATGATGAAAGGGACTCCGTCTTGCACCCCAAAAACTTCTTTTCCCCTTTTAATCCGGAGGAGTTTGGGTCCCGAGGAAGGTGATTTCAAGTTGTGGATTGTAAAATTATAGAGAAAGGAGCTCGAGGCTACTCAAAACCTTCCGCTTAGAGCCCCCCGCTGCTTGCGAGAATTGGGCCATCTCCTGCAAAACTGTGTTGTCACTGAGCCCTCCTTCCCTTCTGGGAAATCATCCAAGCTGTTTAGGTGTGAAGGATATAGGGAGGAGAATGTCTTTTCACATTATTCCGAAGGAAGAAGGAAAACTCAGCTCGAATCAGGGAAACTGGAGTTGCACGAAAACTCCAGCAGAGCCGAAAGCAAGGAGATATGAATGACCATAAATTAATGGACCAGATTAATCAAGTGCTGAATAGAGAGAAGATATTTTTCATTTGCAGAATTTTAATGAATAAGTGGCATTTCCTCTCCTTTTATCTCTCAGCTTTTCAGAATTTTAACAAATAGTTATAACATTTCTATATTTAGAGGATCCTGGCACTTCATAAATATCGAACTGTGATATTATCCAGCCAGGCATCGGTAGGGAGAATTTGGTAATTACCACTTAAAGCAAGTCATTAAAATTCAAAAGCAGATAAATAACGGCGAGGAAATGGCATTTATTCATTAAAATGTGAAGGATGAAAAATTTCTCCTTGATTTCTGGGTGACAATGAATCAGGTTCAGACTCCTTCCAGGGCCAGACCCGTGTTGTGGCACCAAGGTAGCAAGTTCAAGCACTGAGCTCTGAACTAATTATCTTCTGCCAGGTCCTTGGGCTTCGCTGTATTTTATTACACAACTGGTCCATCACTTGCTGAAACAACAACAAAAAAGCAAAACAAACAAACAAAAAAAACGACAAAACCACCTAAAACTGTTTTAAAAAAGATTTAATTGATTTTCTTTTTGAAAGTGGTTGTGGGATGTATTCTGTCTTCCTGATCACAGAGCATGGCACTTAAGAAGTAATTGCCTGTAGATTGATCAGGGGTGAGATTTTGGGGGAGCCAGCTCTGTTTTTCAGCCTTGTTCTCTAGCACCTCTCCTTTACAGGACATGTGCACCGGGCTGTGGCATGAGCTGCAAAAGTAGCTGCTACAAACCCAAACTATGATTTTGTAGAAATGTCTATGTTTGCATTGGAAATAATATAATAATGAGAGTTTACCTGACCGTGGTGGGTTACAAAAGCAACCATTTTCACTGTAAACCAGAGGAAATGACATTTACCTTTGTCCAATACTCACTAAAGCAGCGAGTTCTTTGAGGTTTGTCATCTCTTCGTGATTCGTAATGTACCATCCTCACCACAAATTATATAACCTACTAATCCAATCCAGCATAATCTCTCTACAAATAGATAGAGAAACCTGATAACTATTAAGAGGGTTAAAAGAAGGAGCCCTGGTTTCACGCAGTGCCCAGCACAGTGGGGCTTTCAGCTCAGTTGGAAGAAGATCGTGCAGAAGAGCCCTCATGTGGGTACAGAAAAGCAAAGTTTCTTTAAAATTCCTGGTCTTTTTGTAGTCATCGTTCCTTCTGCCACATGAGGCTTGTTGTAGATAACAACTGGAATGGCTGTCCCAGATATTTACCATTTTCCCAACTCTGCTATGAATATTTAAGAGAGTATAGGCCACCAGAGAGTCGTCTTCTACATTCGAATGGCCCTTTCTGACCTACTTATATCATCTCCAATTCATGCCAGCTAAGCTCTAGAACAGCCACTTCAGAAAAGAAAATCCAACTCCACTTTGTTTCCCCACGAGGCCCACAAATTATACTCTTAAACAAACAAAGCGTAGTTGGTTATCGCCAGATGAGAAAAAAGCAAGGAAAAAAGCTGGTGGAGGGAAGGCTCGAAGAGCTGATTTACCTGCAGTGCACAACGATGGGTCCGGCTTCTGGGGGATTGAGAAACTTCACTTGCCGAACGAAGCCCAGGAGGCCCGTGGCGTAGCAAGGAACCCCGTGGTCAGGCCAGCTGGTGAAGTGGAACTGCCGAATCTCTCGGATCTCATGGTAGCCTTTCTGAGGAGACAACACAGCCTCTATTTTTCTCTCATCAGACTGCAATCAGCACATTCTGATCCCTGCTCCCCTCCCTCACATAGAACAAGCATTTAGCTCTCGTTATAGGCAAGAAGGTGTCCTATTCTGCTTTTCACTCTGGAAGATTTCAAGCTGAACTAGATGTAAAAATGAAGTGGGTAACACACAGCTGAGGACTATGAAGGTGATCATCAGCTCCCGATGCAAACCTGTGGTCCTTTGAGTTCAAACACAGCTGATTAGGCACTTTACAGCGTGACTTCACACCATGGCTACCCTTCTACAGCCTCCTTTGGTGTTATTGCCATAAACCACCAAGAAGCCACTCTTAAACCACCAAAAAGTCACTCTTAAACCCTTTTCGAGGTGTTGAAGCAACAGCCTGGGGAATGAACACTGAGAGAGTGGGCATGTCCCAGGCAATTATAGATTTCTGCCACCTCCTGCCAAAAAAACCTCAGTTTGAGATTACAACTGGTGGTAAAAAGGGCAGAAGCTGATATTTCTGGTGAGACCAAATTATTGGTACATGAAAATTGACACCGCTTGTATATGCCCTGCAAAGGATAACACAGAAGTGTCAGTTAGCTGTGACATTTTATCATAGAGAAAATTTACATGCAGTCCAGCAGCACGTCCTTTAGCCTGTCAGATTTTGGCATTAGCACTTTTACCAAGTTTTTTCAGTGATTTAATGAAACATGGAGCTGATGTTTTAGAAAACTGGAACAATACTCCCAGTGTGCCTGAAGTACTTTAGCAGAAATTTTTTGAAAGCTTTAAAACCACTTACTGAGTGTTTGGAGAGTAATTTGGACAGACCTGGAGTAGTCTGATACCTAGACTTCCATTTTCTAATTACACATAACAACAATCTTCCAAATCCTGACAATTTTGGGATAATGTTTATACTCTTGCCTTTATTACAATTTTATTTCTGTTGAAAGGGGACCCCACCTGGCACCTAGTTTAACTGATACATTTTTTCTTCAGCAATTTGCCACTGTAAAACATGACAGTTATTATTCCTGGCATACCCTCACCTATCTGCTGGCTTTTGAATGCATTTAAACTTCATGCACTGTGGATTCTACTTTTGTGGCTACATCAAGATGCTCATGTAAAAGCATTTGTCCAAAATTGGAATCTCTGGTCAAAAATTTAGGTTTCTGAAGTGAAACCTGTCCAAATACTAACAGCTCCCATCTCCAAGAGCATTACGGATGTTTCCCAGAGTTCTCATTTCTGAACACAAATTAAATGTTGTATCAAAATTTCAGCTGACTGAAGATTTCCTTACCTTTTGTACAGTAAATGTGCGTATGACATACTCCGCCAATGGTTCTGTTTCAATTAATGTGACTTTAATATCTCCATAGACCTCTGTGTCATCTGGCCAGTATCGAACACACTTTACCTGCGGGGGAAAAAAGAAAATATTGAGAGGAACCAGCTCAAGTTGAGTCAGAGCTGACCTACATTTTACTCCACTTTCAAGCTGAAACCCATGCAAGTTGGGCTTTCTTCTGATGCACAGACCTTGTCAAAATTAACTGTATAAATTAGATGAAAAATCCTTTACCATATATAGAAACTGTAGGGAGTTTTGAATACAAATTAAAAGGATACATTTACCTATACTTCTTTAGGATGGTCTTCCTTAAATTTCCACACATGCCCTGACCATATATCAAGTTTACAGAACACCTGGCCTGCACTATCAACATCCCCTTTGAGAAAATCTATGCCTTTGCTATCACTACTGTAATTCTGAACTCTCCCTGTTTAGCCAAAGAATTTCAATTCATAGGGATTGTGAGACACATGCTGATATATTCAATTTGTTTGACTCTAAGCTTTCCTTGTCAGATGTGGGCACAAATTCGACATTTTACCAGCTGTGACAGGCCTCAGCTAAAGAAAGAAATCTCACATAAAAATATTCAAAGCTTAGCCACTTCTAGAAGCCATGTGCAAAACTAATAGTAGAAATTAAAGCCAGGGCTGTGAAGCTTTAGAAGCGATATTTAGGCTAACAAAGACTATCAAGTTATTAAATGCTCTATCATGAAAGAGTGGAACAGCACCTTAAAGCTGAAGCAATTAGCTACTGTGAAGCAGGTTTCATGTTCCAGTTCCAGTCATAATCGGAAGGGGTTTCATAAATATTAAATATGATTAATGTAGGTTTGTTGCTTTTTTTTTTTAACACAGAGGCCTTTATTTCAAACAAAAGTGTCAGTAGAAGGCAAAATAGAATAAATAACAATAAACGAACAGAACCAGCTGGCATTCAACCATGAGATCTAAAGGAAATTAAATACAAAGCAGCTGAATTACTAATGGCTGTGAGCAAACTATGATTTAGTTTTTCTTAGTACCCAAGCAAAGAAAGGTGACAAACACCAGGACAAATTTTTCTAAGAGCTCCAGTTTCTGGCTGAGAATATCTTTAAACCAAAGACCTCCAGGAATGAGAAGAATATGCTTGGTAAAGCCACCCTGAAGTCTAGCCTTTGCCTTTTGAGCTATTCACGTTTGCTCCCATCGTGGGCTTTGGCGACTGCCTTGTGCTGACATGGGGACTCCTGCTTCACCCGAGTCCAAGAGAGCAAAGAGGTGGGTGTTGAGGAAACCAATGCTGCTGGGTGGCCCTGGATCCAGCTGTGCGGAGTCTGGAACCACCATGGAATAGCGATCTTCTGAAGTGACTGGAAGCTCTAGGCTTTGAACTGTCATTTACAGAGCTCTTTTGATAGTCTGAACGCCAGTCGGATGTTCTCACCCCTCCGGATTTTTGTGGTAGAGAAGTATTCAAATAATGCAGATAAAGAATAATTATTACAGAAGTACATTTTTCCTTCTGTACTGAAAAAGGAGACAGCTTCTCAGCCGGCATAAATTTGTGTAACTCTGCTAAAGCTGAGACTTACACCAGGAACAAGATCCTTTTTAGTCTGAAAGGGAAGCAGCTAAGTATTACAAAATCTAGCAATTTAGAGAAAAAAACACGGAGTAGCTTAATACATTCCCTTACTACAGGAATCAAAAGGCATTTCACTTGCTGACCTTGCCTGAGCAGCAGCACCGTGTTACACCCCATGCCGGTTTGGGTTTCTATGCTGGGAAAGTGGTTCCCTTACCCTGCCCACTTCCACCAGGTTGGTGACCATGACAACACTTGCGGAGTTCTCTTGCCAAATCATTCTCCAGAAATCCTTCACTGTCTCTTGCATTGGCCCTGGGGCAGGAGAAAAGACAAAAGGACATCTTAAGAGAGTGTGTTAAATGCCAACATCTCTTTTCAGCTCTTCCCCAGCCATTGCTCTGTTCCCACAGGATCCCGCTCTCCTTTTTGGAGCATCCCTCTGCGATTCAGGGTTACAGACACAGACCAGGCTCAAGCTCTCTGAGAGATCAGACACCTCACCCTTCCTTGCAGCAAGTATTTAGGGTTTTAGCACCCTGGAAAGAGAAGCAATGTCTGTATTGTAAACAGTGCAGATAGTTCCAGTAGTTAATCATGTGTAAGTGACAGGACATGGATGCACCCTATAGTCAACCTGTAATAAACGCTGTACTGAATTTTGTACTTGATGCAATACTAAAATTCCTCTATCTTACACTTTATTAATTATGAAGGAGGAAGGAAACATTCAGAATTTAGCTCTTTTCTGAATTTCCTCAGAGAGAAAAATATCAAGTTTCAACAGCCAGTACTCACAAGAGGTTTATTAGACTGGAGCCTTTCTCTGACCTTGTTTCCTTCATCTCTTCTACACTGTAAACAAAATACTCCCCTGGACTCCTTTTTTCACCCACTCTGGCCACACTCCATCCTCCACATTCCCTACCTTGCTGCACTCTCTATGCCTGTACATCCTCAGATGCTAGTTTCATCCTAATATGGCTTTTTACTCTTTCAATAGGAACAAGCCAGCGAGGAAAAAATAAAGCAGAATTTAAGAATAGGGCCATTTCTATGACAATCACATTTGTAGGTAAGGAATGCACAAAACTGAGGATGAATCATGGTAGAGAAAGTGGTCATGGCATAAGAGTTTGGCCAGTGATGCAGGAAAACAGCACCTGTTGCAAAGAACAGGAGTAGGGAGGTGTGTCATCTAATGTGTACAGCAATCAGCACTGAATTGTTTTGTTTTTTCTTTATTTTTTGTCCCCAAAAAGGCATAGGAAACTCATCAACTAACTTACAGAAGGTGGTGTTCAAATGTATTTCCTACTAGTTCCCACTTATCAAAAGTTCATCAATCAGAGGCTTATTCATACTGCCCCCCCCCCAAGCAATTTCATTCCAGAAGGTAAACCCAACCTCTGTAAAGCCCCTTTTAATTCTAATCTCATACTTCATGCACAAAGGACACATTATAGATTATACTGCCACCTCTAAGTCTGTAGCACTTTTTATTCCTGTAGCTGAGGTTTTGCATTTGAGCGCCTTAAAAGATCTTGGAACATCCTATTCCTTTGCTTTTGTGCTCCTAGACCAAGTTTTCAGACATTCCCCAAAACAGAAGGTGTCACCCTATAAAAAGCTCTTTAAAACAGCAGTGGGTTTACAAATATTTAGACATACAAGAATGAACTTGCCTTGGGTTGCAATGTAATGGCGAGGCCGGTGGTACCCCTGGAGAAAAAAAAAAGAAAATACATGACAATCTGTGAGATCAGAGTTCAGACAAAGCACGACAACATCTTTTTATACCTTCCAGGTACCAACAACTGCTGCACACTTACCAGTGTACTAACACTGGTTATTGAATGAGTGAAGACAGGCAACTAAGTTGCCCTGTGAGCTTTTAAGTGAGGGTATCTCACTCAGGCTGAATAACAAGATCTCATGATGCCAAAGAGAAAACAGGAGTGGGGCATATATATTTTGTATATATTCCCCATTTATTAGTAGCATTAGTAAACCCTTTAAACCCTTCCAACTCGAAGTCTAAGTCTCTCTTCCTTCTCTATTATCTTCCTTAAAATCTTTCCGATCTAAAGGAAAGCGGTGGCGGGAGGTAAGAGGGTGACAGGGAGCGTCTGCCAGTGTTTACTGTTGCCTTGCAGTAAACCTTTACACAGGTGTATTTTTCATCCCTTTAAGAAACTCTGCTGAATGTTGTCATGTTCCTAAGATTCAGGAGATGCATACAAGATACACATGTTCACTTGATCATTCTGTGTGTGCGTGGGAAGCTGCTTTTCAAAGGTTATTTTATAACACTAAAAAAATTGTCAGTCTATTTACACGCCTTGCGCACTGCAACTTTGTAAGAAGTCGATAAATCCTAGATATCTACTAATGCTGTTGCAAGGGGCTGATATCGATTTCCTCATTTAGCCCACACGTTGCTTATGTCTGTGGATATGTCAAACATAGGAAATCTCCATCTGTCCAGTTTGGTCAGATAGAATAAACTGAAGACTGAGAACCTTCTCCCTGTCACAACACGCTGTTTGTATAATGCTCAGCTGTCATCCATATCGGATCAACAGTCTGTCCCTATATAAGATGCACTGAATTCCAAAGCAGATTTGTCAGCAGGAGTGTTTGTCATAGCAGGGATGTCCTGGAGCCTTACGTCTATGTAATTGGCGTTTATGTAGTCGGAGTGAGGGTCCCCATCCAGCAGCTGCAATCTCACTCTTGAATGATCATCTGAAAGAAGGAAAGAAAAAAAAGTGACAGTAACGATAAAGAGGACTTTGTAAGTGCTTCATTTTACCTGCCGATTCCTGCAAGTGGGTAATTGAATACTTACAATAATAAAAAATGAAAGAATATCAGAGATACTGCTGCTCCTACAAGCCTTTTCTTTTAAGATGTAAGATTTAAATAGTCAGGTTAGCGTTCATTGATACTCTGGGTTTGTTAAATTCACTGCTGTCACCATAACCCTTATAGAGCTTTTAGACCACAAATGTTGCTTGATCTGGGGGTCTCAGGACAGACCTTTGCAGGATGTATCTCCATTACAAAAGTCATTTCATGCTTGGAAGTAACAGCCTCCCTGGCTTCATCTGATGGTCTATGGAAACTGAGGCAAGAGCTAAAACTGCCAAGATCAGGATAAAGATAAATAGGTCACGACAGAGGTATAAAAGATTAAGGAGGGTAAAATCGCAAGTGAAATCCTGCAAGGAAGAAATAGGGCAACCCAGAAACCTGAAAGGAAATACCAAGGAAAATCAGAGCAATGTTCCTTTATATAACCCATAGAATGGCAGCAAAACAGCACCAAGGCAGCAATTAAAAAAAAAAAAAAAAGAAATATTCATGTTCTTGAGGACTTTCAAAGTTACTTTAGATAAGGCAATAAAATAACAGATATCAATCTTTTCATCTCCCAGCATTCTCCACAGTTCAGACACAGAAAGGAGCCACCCCAGAGGGCAGATCATGTCATGATTTTCCACCAAGGGAATATTTTGATCTCCCTCTGCAACAGCTGGTGCTGGGCTCTGTCAGAGGAGATACTCTGTGAGCAGGACTGGTGACATGATCTGCTCTGGCAACCCCAGCACTGCTGTGCAATTATTTGCAGAACCGCCATCTGAGGGCCAGTTGCTTGGCAAAGGCTACTGGGTTACTGGGGTCACTGCTGGCCATGCTGGGCTCATTTTTTAAAGGTTTTTTTTAAGAAGTATAGAGTCCATTAAGTTTATTTCCTCTCTACCAGCTCTGTAGACCCTAGCTCTCAGCCAGCAAAGCATTAATGTTTAGAAGCACTTTGCAAAATATGGGCCCAAGCATGATTTACGTTCAATTAAAAAGAATCATAGCAATGAAACATAAAAATACGAGGTATGATTCTGCAGTAACTCAAAATGGGTTTTAGTCATCACTTAATTAAATGTAGAATCAGATAATTGTGAAGACAGATGTGCATGCAGTTCTGAAAACCAAGATCTGGATATATATATATGAAATATTTATTTGGTTATATAAAGCAATGACTCTCATAGACCATTCATTCTTTGGGTGAGATTTTCACAGTCAAAAATACAACCACATTGCTGTATTTATCAAACCCCATAATCGCATTCAAAAAAGGTTACGTGGGTGAATCCATCAAAAGCTCCGATATATTTGTATTAATAAATATAACCTTTGTAGCTGCAGCGGAAGTAGGTATAATTCTCAGAGCGCTGATGCTGTTCCCAACTCCAGAAAATTACCTGCGCTCAAGGCAACCGCACTAGGAGTTGCAGTAAATCATGTGGTTAGACAGACAACAAAAGAATTTATACTTAGAGCAATTGGCAAAGACAGATAAAGAGCTGATTAAACCAGACATCCAGATGAAATACACAACATCTCCCGTAGACAATTTCACACTTGTGATTCAAGGCAGCAAACTAAGATAGTTAAGAATCACACAGAACAAAAGCGCAGGGAAAAAACCCTGGAGCTAACGGTTGGGAGGGGAACATTTACTAACTCCTCTTGTGATGCTACAATAATATAATGTTATCAAAGTCTTACCTTACTGCAAGAACAGAACCAAAAAGCGATGAGACCAAAAATTACCCCAGTGGCAGGTGGAAAAGAGTCTCGGGTTGATTTTTTAAGTGAAACAAAGACACTGTCTATGCACGGTGCTGTACCTGAAGTGCTCTCAATAGCCCTCAAGGAAGAACCTGCCTCTCTTAATTTAATAGAGCCAAATCCCCAAATTAAGTTTCAGCACTTTGAGCCACTGTTCAGCTAAAAACTTAGGATGGGCAGGATGAATATCTCCTGAGGGAGCTGGATGTGAAGGACCTGAGGAGGAGACTGCAGAACACGTCTTTGCATTTAAGACAATTGTGGATAAAGAAAAGATGCTCTTTAGCTCTAAAAATTATTTCCTTCCCCTTTAAGCCAAATACAGTTATTCTATCTGAGAAGAACAGTAATGGATGAAAAAATGACCAGCGGAAATGAATTATATTTCTAAAAAAGGAGACATTCAGGTTTAGGTTCAATTATATTTTGGGACTAATGAAAAACACTTTTAGTCAAACTTTGCTTTAGGAGGACAGAATCCGCAATATGTCATCGCATATTTTACAAAAATGAGATTAATTCCTGAGGGAGATTTATTGCTCTTAAGAGTGTGAACAGTGCAGAAGAAAAAAATTCTGTATATATTGTAAACACACAAAATACTAATGACATCTTAATAGTGTCTTTAATCTTGTTCGTAAGTTTAGGAACACAGTCTGAATAAAACTTCATGAAATAACTTACCTTGTAAATCCCTTTTTTCCCCCTCAAACTTTGGAATTTATTTAGTTTTGGGTTTGGGGTTGGTTTGTTCTTGTAACAGAGAGTGGCAAAAACCAATGCAACTTATTATGCTACTAACAGTAATGATCTCATGCGTAGTATTTTTTTGTCTATAGATTTTAAAGCACTTCTTAAAGAAGAGCAAATCTCTTCATTATATCTTCTCCCAATGGTCAGAATTTACTTTTGTTTCTGCACCCTTTCCTCCAGACTACACTAGCCAGAAGACTACATATTTGGCACACTGAAATGAAAGTATCATTCAACTCTTCTTTAAATTTATCAGACATTATATCACTGTGTTTTTCAAATGGGTTATAAGAAACTTTAAAAATGGAGGTAGAAACAGAAGACAAATTGCATGTCTGTAAGATTCAGGATTGCAAAAAATGGAAATACGCTTTAACAAATGTATAAATGATTTTATTTCTCCCTGTTTACTATAGTCAGTATGAAAATTAGCAATGTTCTAAATTTGTATGAAGATTACTTCAACTGAAAATTGATCTTAAAACAGATTTTTAAAATGACAAGAATTTCACTGAAAAGCACTGTTCTCCCATTTTAGCACAAAAAATGTTATAGTTTCAAACTTCTGTCAAAATTCCCATTAGTGATCATCTGAAATATCACTGTAATTTTTCTACGGCTCATTTTGACACCAGCACTGGATTAATCTCACACAACTTTTGCCATCCAAATATTAAGCAGCTAGTCTAAACTGGCTGTCAAGGTTCCCCATGTAGTCAAAGGAGAAATATAGACATCTTTTGAAATTATTCAAGTCAACTCTGGTACAAAAGGATTATTTGCCCTCCCCAGACACACTGTCCTCCCCTTTGTGTCCCCACTGATCCTGGGCTGTGCATTGAGAACTGGGTGATATATCCCACCCGCTCAGCATCACGCAACAGACATCATGTAGACAAGCAAGAGTTTAGACACTACAGAAGAAACCATGGAATAAAAATGCTTGGAGAACAAAAGACATCTGTTTTAAATCCAACACTGACATGTGGGTTCTTTTTATTTTATGCATTATCCTTGTCCACGGCCAAGAAGCGCGTTCCACCTGCGTTTCAGCCAAAAGCTCAGTTAATCTCCGTTGTTCGCTTTTTCTACCACAAAATTCTCCGCTTAATTCACAGTCCTCTAGCCCAAAGCATATGCTACTCAGAGCATGAAGGAAATGAAGCAAATTTCTCTACTGTCTTTTGTCATCAACTCACTAGTTTTTAATGGACCATCAAAAGATTTTAAGTGGGAAGATGGTAGAGCTCCACTACAGATGGGAGGACGTGCCTAAAGCAGCACCAGCACCCCTGTGAGTGTGGAACTTCTGTAATATTATGCTCGGTAAAGGGAGAAAAAAAAGGGAAAGGAGAGCTCTCCTGTAAGTCAAAGTAAAACATAATCCTATATCTTTATTCCCTTATCTGAGAGTTTTTATTCTCTTATAATGTACTGGCTCTAAAGCTAGAGAAGATGAGGAGAAACAGAATAGAACTACAGGTCCCCTAGAGCTTCTGGATGTTTTCTGTGCAATGGGTGCAGCTCAGCCCACAAAAGCTGAACATCCCCCCCAACCAACCACTGATGTACTTCGAAGGTCTCAATATCTAAAGCAAATTTAAATCATTTTGCTTCAGCACATAAACGGTCCACTACCTGCCCTTGCCCCAGAAAGAAAAATCTTGCATTTCCACAACTGTCTTTGTGTTAACAGCTTTCATATTCGAAGTGCAGGTGCAAAGCTTGTGGATGCTCCTGATATAACAGAAAGGAAGGCAGATCCCTCACACATGGCACATCTGTGCAGCTGCAGCGCATCTTTCCACCAGCAACAGTGGAATTCTGTGGTCATACAGACACCAAATCCACCCCTCAGCTTTTCCTTGTCTCCAAAACACACACCAGCATTGCAGATTGCAGGGAACCCTGAAAAGCTGGGGCTTCAAGCATAGGGGAGCTTAGAGCTCTCTTGCATCTCCTCTCCACAAACAGATTAAACCTCATCTGCAGTTTTGGTTTGCAAATGTAAGAACGGCAGATGTTGGGGCTGGCAGTAAGATCTAGGTTTTCACAGAGAGGCAATGATGTTAATACATCCCTGGGAAAGCAGTGAGCCGAGTAAAACAGTCCTGTAAGTGTGCTATTACCCAGAAGGCCATAAAGACAAGATCTAATCTGCTGTGATTCACTGAGCAGTGCTACTTATTGCAAGAGCTTACAACCCACATTTTAACAAAAGTCTCCGAAGCAGTTACAAAAGTTAGATCAAAACCTGCCTTTTCGAATTCCCTCCCCAAAAGGCATGGGATATCTTGTTCCAGGAGTGATGAAATGACAACTGCGGTTAAATAAATAACATTAACTGCCATCTGCAGCCTTTTACCAAATAAACTGGTAAAAGCAATCAGTGCATACTCTGGGTTTTACCAGCAATTACGATTCTAGCACAACAAAGCAGCTAAGGGTGTAATCCTTTTCCACCTCTGCTCAGGCTTTCGCACAGTTTGTACCTACTGAGCACCATTTGTTTTCATGATCTGCCCAGAGGGAACTCCTCTCCTGCTATCCCAGCTCTGCTATCAATGCTCTATTCTGGATCCTGTCATTGCTTTTACTCAGGTAAGTTGCCCAACATTGCCCATCACTAACAATTTCTCACTGGTTTTACAAAATTTCTGATGAATGATATTCCCCTTCCTTAAGCATCCTCTTGTCCTTCTCCCCAGCCTCTTCAAAGTGAAGCAAAGATTTCATTCCATTTTACTTTAGCACATATCACTAGATTCTACTTGCTGTCTTTTTGAAGAGCTGTTGTCGCCTCAAATTCTTTGTTTCATAGATATTCAAGGTGAAGAAAACGCACTCAACTTTGTTATTTACCATCAACTCTTCTGCATCCTTCCTCTCTTTCACTACCTTCCCTTCCCTTATCTATGCCTTTCCACCCTCCCAGCCTCATTCTGAAATCTTTCCCAACAGCTCTCAAACTTGAGCTTCTTTTCTGTTTTACACTGTGCAGACACTTCTTCATCATCTTAGATTACATTTTGCATTCCCTTATTCAAGTGCCTCACCTATCTGTAGTGCTACTGTATTTATATTTATAGCTAAAAGGCTAACATCACTCTGTTAGACAACAATTCATCTTTGTGAACACCTTCCCTTCAGATAAAACCCTATTTATTTTCCTTGATTTTGCTTCCTTAACGTTTTCTCACATTTCTCTTGGAGTTGAATGTTTTCTTTGTGACCACCTTCAACAAAAATGAGATGGTGGCTATTGTAGGCAGTCTTATCTCTTTTCACCTCCATTTTTAAATTATGTCAACTGCTGCCTCAAAATCATGCAGAGAAACAAAGAGACTTTCATCTTTCCTTCCCTATTTCATACTATTGCACTTCCATCTTCAACCCAATGGCTGATCTGGGTTGATTCACCTGTCTTAGACTAATTTAATCTAAACTAATCAGACAGGTAAACTGAACCGCTATCTGGAGGTTCCTGAACACAGGAACCTCGCAGCAAGGTGGAGCTTTTCAGCTGCTGAAGGGAGATGATTTTCACACTAACTGTAATATTCCAGTGCTATCACTTCCATTTTCCACATGGAGAAACAAAGACCAACGGAACTAGTGACCTGCTCGCAACCAACATAGAAAACCAGCAGCAGAAGTGGGATCAGATCAGGGCTCACAAACTTCTGACCTTCATTTCCAGATTTCTTCAGCTTTATCATGGGGTCCCTGTTCTATGCAATTCCCCCCAAACTGTTACATGAATCACTTCTTTCAAGAGGGGAGTGATTACACATGAGATGATCTTTCTTTGTGGCCAAAGGTTTTTGTGTGTGGTTTCGTCTTTTTTTTTTTAAATTTATTTTATTCTTTAGTAAAGTCTTTTTTTTTTCCCACAGAAAATACATATTTGACCTGAGAAAAAATACTGCACTAAATGTATCTCTCAGAGTGACTTAATTTTGCTCTTACACGGTTCTGTAAATTTATCCACTCATGAAAATCTATGGCACACTCATATTCTTATATCTTGTTGTGATGGTCTCAGGCCTGGGTTCTCCAACTTGTTGCTGCTCAGCAGCCCTTAAAAATAATTATTTCTCACACCTCTTCTCCCCAGTCATTATATAGAATAATGAAACACTGGGGTAAGCTGCCTGGAGAGCTTGTGGAAAGCTCAGCTTTGGAGATCCTTAGGAAGAGGCTTCATGAACACCTGGTAAAAATGACAGAGGTTAATCTGGTCCTGACTTGGAGAATAAAGCTGACCTAAACGGTTTTATGGAGTCCTTCACTGTCTGCTGTGCTGTGATGTATCAATATTCCTGTAACGCCAGCAGTAACTGGTTATTGAAGGAAGCAAATCTAAGAAGCTCCAGTGCATTTTCAGCTGCCTCGTCATGATTCTGAGGCAGAAGCAAAGCTTGTCCCACATGTCAAACCAGCTCCTTGGGGACAGGCTCCAACTGCTCCACTGGTTACTGACCACAAGGAAAGAGAAAATCTGATCTGTGATCCACATCTAAAAATCCGATGTATCTGCATCTCTTTTTGTGCTCCATTTGTGGCACTAAAAGTTCCGGGTTATGTAGTAAAAACGGTCAGAAAATGAGCACTGTCACTCCCTGCAAAAATCTGACAAAAAGATTTAGCCCTTAAATTGCAAACATTAAGCACAAAGCAAGGTGGATAGAAAACGTGTTTAAAAAAAAAAANTGCAATGACTTTATGTAAAACCATGAAAATAAAAAGCATTGAAAAAGCCTGTAACAGACTGAACTACTGAATGCTCAGCACTGTAACCCGCTTTTAGTGAGATTCTCAACACGCTCTTTTCCACAGGATGTATATAAAATCTTACAGAATGCTCAATTTAATGTGAATTTACACCTACAGGAGATTATGTTTCCATATCTATTCTTGTTGCGGTTTTCGTCTTCCTTGGCTGTATCCCAGGATGCTGTCTGCCCCTCGGGTAGCGCCTGCAAAATAAACAATACCAGAGTGTTTATAAAAATCTGGCCAATGCCTTCAGGTGGATAAAGACGAATGAGCAGGGCAAAAATAAAGGCGGTGCATAATTCAGCAGTCAACGAAGCAAACAGCTGTTCTTGAGGAAAGGGCACATCCACTAATGCAAAAAGCAGAATTTGGTGCAGACCATTTGCATCTCTTGGCTTCTGCCAGCAAAGACTCATTTTCCTCCTGCTACTTCAGATCTAAAAGGATCAGGGGAATTTGGTTCTGGCTGCACAGTCACAGGTTAACCTCGTTTTCCCTGTAGAACAGGGTTTGGGAGATTTCACATAGATACACTTCTTAGAAAACCCAGGTAACTGAAATATAGTGGTCAGTCTTTCATGTTTAAGTTGATTACAGACACAGTGCTTTCACCTATTTCTATATTATTATGGGGTGATGCCATACAAAAGACTAGCTGGTTTTCTTTGGGGAAAAATAAAAAAGGCCAGGGTTTTAGATTATGTGTGAGGAAGAGAAGCAAAAGGAGGTAAAATATGCTCACGAAGTATGAAAATAAATAGTCATTTTCCTAAAATCTGTTATTTTAGTTGAGAAAGGATGGGGTAAGGAAGCTGGATCTGGTTGAAGGATGCTCTTGCCTTCCTGGGAAGATAGCCTGGACCAGCTGCCAGCAGGATGATCCCTTTCCATCTCAGGAGGGTCAGGACTGTCAGCACAGGCAGATCCCAGCATCAGGTCCCTGGGTATCGCTGACATCGCAGCAGGACCAAAGCCACGATCCCCAAACCATCCCAGTGTCGACTTGTGCCAAAAAAACGGGGCAGGAGAAGAGCAGCTCCCATTGAATTTCCTCTCTAGATCCGCCTCCCCCAAAACTGGCTCTCTAACATGATCCTACATTGCTAAAAACAACAGCAACATTATAAATTTTATTATTTATAGTCCCCAGGGAATTACAGGGCTTTTATACCACAGCCATTGTAGAATCAGGTCTGCCTTAGCTAGCAGCGTGTAGTTTGACACAGCTGTGCTAGAAAATGAATTTATATTCATCTTCACAAGCCATCCAGGTCTATTACAGTGCCTGAACGCAATAGCAGAGAGACACAATTATTAGGATCTACAACACTGACATTACAATTAAACTTAATATGAGCAAACCCCTGGCAGACCAGATCGCTGTGAATTTCTCCCAAAGGGGTTCCAGGACAGAAAATGTCAGGCACTGCAGCACTGCCAGGAGCATTGCTGACAAAAAAAAGGGGACAGCGAGTTCCTGTTCAAAAGCCCAGGAGAAAGAGTAATAACTCCATAATTGGTGAGGGCTTTGATCACAAATATTTCCTTTACAGGCAGCTGTTCCTAAATAGCAGCTCATCTCCTGAGCAAAAAAAAACAAACAAACAAACAAAAAAACAACAAAACCAAAACCAAACCCCAACCAACAAACCCACACACAAGGAAAAAAATCCCTGAGTAAAAGAAAAGAGGTGAGGAAGGTTCATTTTCATCTTCAAAGACTGAGGAAAAAGGTGCCTTAATTTTTCTACCAATATTAAATTACAGCAGATTGACCAGAGAATGGCAACAGTCATTAGACATCTAATCATAGACATCTGAAAAGAAAGAAAAAATTCCTTCTCATGACTTGCACATGGGAGAAGCTATCACGGCCAAAGAAAATACATTCAGGTCCAATAAATCCCTTTTCAACAAACCCTATTCCTTTCATGTGATTTGAACATGAAATTCTCCATTGAAATGGATGTTTTTATATTTGCCTGATAAGCCTGTGAAGGTTTAAGTGTCCAGGATTTTTCATCTCATTCAATACCAAAGAAATCTCTGCTTTTCACTGAACTCCCCATCTCTGAAGAGAGGAAGCCCAGCTCTGGTTGGTGAGGAGCAGAAACTGCCTTTGCAGAGGTGTTACCTTATACCCCCACTTTTATACACACCAGGTGAACAAATTGGAGTAACTGCATGTGCAGGGGTGCTACAGCACTAATAATTTTTCTGTGAGATCACTAAAAATGCAGCACCAAGAACTGAAACTGCATTAGTAACATAAAGGCAAAAATATCAATCATAATTCAGTTGCATCCAGGAAAAAAGAAGCGTAACTAATGTTTTGTTCCTTCAGTTTTTGTTTGTACAGTATTTCTATAACAACAAAAAGGGTTAATATTTCTGATTCTCTTTGCGTTATCAGCAGTGGTAAATCATAATAGATCATTCAGGCATTGGTATCTGATGCATGTGTTGCAGGAAATGCTCCCCCTTTTCTTTAACAACCACAAAATTTGAGTGTTTAAAAATCCGGACTGCATTTTTCCACGTTTTTCTTTTCTTCTTTTAGAGAAGTTTTGTAAAATTTATACTGACATATCTTCCCGGTAGTTGAATTTATGTGGCAATGATGCTTTTTAAGCTAAATTGATCTAATTTTGATCTGAAATTACAAGGATAGATCTCTAAAAGTCAGCTTCATCTCAATCAAGCTTTCCGAGCACCACAGCCCAAACATAACTAAAGTGCTCGCACTAAATTGAGGCTTATTGCAAGCCAATTTAAATTTCCAGTGGCTGCATTTAGTTAGTTGGCTGTTTGTTTTTAATTTAAATACGAAAAATGGAACCATTCATTTGCACTGATCTACCCCCATGCTGCAGTATTGCTGCCAAGGGCAACAACATCAATTAAAAGCCTTGCTGCTCATCTCCAAGGCTGCCACAGCTTCCTGGCCCCCTCCCTGCAGCCACCCCCTTCTCAACGGTGGTAGAAAAACTCCTCCCACAACCCTCCTGTGATCCAGGGTTAAAAACTGCTTTCGATTAAAAAAAAAAAATAATTTTTTTAGCCCATTCAGTTCCCCATTCTGGTTTGCAGCAAAGCCTTAAGTCCACATTGTCCAAGGACAGCATCTACAGGAACACACTGCTGCCAAACATTTTGTCATGTCACATCATAGCCTGAACCGCAGGATCTATTATTTTGACCAGGTAGATGTGTAGCCAGCCAAAAATGACAGGGTTAAAATCCAGAGGCGACTTCAACAAGCTGAAGACACTCAATACTAAGATGCTTGAGGAAGGAGCCACAAGATCCAAAATAACTGAATGGTCTCAATAATGCAGCAGGAGAAATGTACTTCAGTGACATCATACTGAAAAATGAGTTTGGATAACTAAGCGTATTATCTTTGTAGCCAGCAATTGGTGCTTGTATTAAGTCTGTGGGACTGGTCCCACAGCTCACAACAAATCAGGTGTTCTGCCAAAGGAACAGGTGACATTTAAACATGTCCCATTTAAATGTTCATGGTTAAACCTGATCCCAAATAGTGCTATTTACATCCAGTGCCAGCGACATATTTTTCTCTTGTGGCCTACACCTTTTATTGCTAAACAGAAGCAGGAACCAAAAAGGTCCAAGTCACACTTTGGCCTCACGTGCAGCCAGGAGACCCAAAATAACACACAGAGCAAGTGCTGACAGGTTCCCGTGTTCACACACACGCAGTTATCACCCATTTCACACCACTCACACAATCATATCTTGCTTTTCATCTCCATGGACAGCAATGTGCAAGATGCAAGCACCAGAAATATTTTTCTAGATGCCCTCGGTAAAACATGTTGCCTGTGCTCTAATGGTCCGTAGGTATATTTTAAACAAATATTGAATGCGATTTTCAGGTTACTCAGTGGAGATGAGAATGTAGAGATAAGAGGCTGTCAGGTGTGACTGAGACACTCCATTCAAAGTGATTTTTCATGAGAGCAAAATTATTTGGAAACGTGTCACTAAATAGGCTGTAATTTATGCTATCAATTTGCAAAATAAGTAGAAAATCAGCTGCTTAGAAGAAAAAACATATTTGGAGGCGACACTGATATTAGTGTATGAAAACACATTTTAAAAGAGAAATCAAACAAAGTTTCAGGCCTTTTTAAAGATTTTTTTTCCAACTGTTCTGCAAAACATTTTGCAAAGCCAATTTGACAGCTTTGTGTTCCTCCAGATGCCAGCCTGATACATCGCTCTCCGCCAACTGAAACCTCCTGCCTTCCAGGAGCTGCGCTGCTCCTCGACATCCTCCCCAAAAATACCATTTGTGGGATTGCTGCTGGCACCCAAAAGCTGTTCGGAGCTCAAGTGCTGCCTGAGCCTCACGCACTGAAAACCAAATTTCAGGGCTGAAAAGGACTGCTAGTCCGGGCAATTACCTCTGATTGAAGGGTAGAACAGTGCATGTGATTTGAGAGCTTGTGGCATTCTCCAGGCTATTTCTTGTAAAGAAAAGCTTTATGCAAATCTATATAATATCATCGTCATTATATACGTATGTAGATAGCACTTTCTGGGAACTGCAGAACTTGTGGAGCTGAAAGTTGCATTGACATTTTTCATGCTAATGTGTTATTTTGATAATTACCAATGCCAGTGCCAGAAAATTACATATATGCCAGCACCTGTTTTCTTCTTGAACATCAAGAACTAGATCTTAGGGCATCTGTAATTGAGCTGAACGTAGTTTTGGGTACTATTCATGGAAAAGGAGGCCAAGGGGGGGTTAAGTAAATCTCCGAAGAGAATTATTACCCTTTTTCAATATTAAACAGAGCTCTTTATATTCGTAGTTTAATTAGCGGGCTTGATTGTGGGGCATGAATGACTAGACCTGGTTAACATACAGTTACCAGAAACAGTTGTTATGACAGTCTTTTGATGCCATCTGATTAAAAAAGTACTCCCTGGTGACAACCACGAAAAGATTGCCTCTCAATTACACCAAACCCCAGCATCAGTGATACTAACCCCACGGACTCTTACTTGCAGGGTGGAAAAGTGAGCTGTTTTCATTAAGTAACTTATTTTTCACAGCTGTTACGTTATTTTTAAGTAGTTTTAATGCCACTATGCATATTAATTGCTTATTGCCTTCCCACAAGCTTACTACATTCATTATAATTATCACTTGCTAGAGCAAAGTCTCACATATGTTTGATGCTATTTATCTCTTCTGTTCTCTCCGCTCTAAATGTATATTCCTCCTCCTCTTGTCATTTGGATTACATTCCTGGTCATCCCAGCTTGGAGGGGAGAGGTGAAGGGGAGGAGAAGTTTTGTCATTTTTGCAGCGTACTCTTTGCTTCTCTCTTCACATGGAGTTGGAAGAGTAACAACAGTTGAACACATTCTGAGCCAAAGGTTTGAGTATACTGGAAAACTCCACCTGCATTTAAGCTACACAAGGTTCCTGCCTTTGCCTTTACAGGTTCATTACGCTGTGAGTTAATTTGATCAATTGCTACAGACTATTTGGAGCTCCCAAAAAGCTCAAGCAAAAGTCCTTCCTTTTCTTAAAGCCTGGTTTGCATTCCTGCCAATGAAAGCACATCAATAAGTAAGGGTCTATGGGACTCCAAGTCCTTCATTGAGTTCAGCACCTGTTAAATATTTACCATCCACTCTCTATAGGAGAGAGGGCACATGCTAACACATTGGCACACTGTCATTTCTTGCTGCTGTAGTAAACACCTTCTCTTTCGACTAGAGGGGCACCAAAGAGACTGCCAGCACTGTAAATAATCCTGCCCTCACAAACAGAATTAAGATGGAGAAACGAAAAGATTAAAAGGGTAAGCGAATTAAGGAAAAGAAGCTCTTAAAATGAGTCACCCTCCCCTCCCAAGCGTCTGGCTTTTGTGACTCCAACTTCTCTACTTATGAGGTTCCTCTCACCTCATACTCCTCTTTAAATCCGTAGCCCTGTCCTCGCTTCATCTGGGTGATGTGCTGCAGCAGGTCGGCCACTCGGATGGCTGGCTGGAACTGTCCCCGAGGGTAGGACATTTCCACCGGCTCGCAGCTCCGGTACGGGTGGGTCTGGATGGTCAGGGTTGGCTGGGTCATCTCTCCATGGCTACTGTCTGTTTGAAAGACAGGAAGGCAAAAGAAACTTTCACCTCTCTGGTACTTCCATTCTCATTCTTGGTCTGTCTGTCTGTTTGTTTCTCCACCACCCCATAGATTGGAGCAGGCAAAAGAAAGTAAAGGAATAAGTAGGAAACACACACTTGCCTACGGCTGCCTAGAAAGACTAAATTAAATCTGGATATTTTTTGTATCAAGGAGAAAAACCCAAAGAGATGGGAAACGGAGCAACGAGCCAATCAGACTAATGAGGATACAGCACATAGAGCAAAATAGCACTTTTTGTAAGGGTGAGCTCTGCATAACGACTCCAACTGAATTATGTACCTTTCTTCATAAACCTGCAAAGAACATGACTGAATGATACATACAGATGAGCAAGTTATTCAAGTGGGATTTGGGTGTACAGTACAAGATACCTGAAAGGGGCCCAAGTTAATAGCAAACAAATTATTAGCATTTCAAATAAGTCACACAGGATGTTAGAGGCAAATTAAACTGCTCTGCTAGTTCAGACCTAAAATTTATGTGTCAATTACAAAGATGCAATATTATCAGAAATAATAAACCAGCATAAAAATACAGTTATCTTGCATGCAGAAACTTGAATTTCAGATATGTAAACTTAACAGAAAAAGATTCTTTTTGAAACAGATGGATTAAAAACACTCTATCACTACACAGATGTAACTGTAACCTCTTCTATCCCAAGAAAAACTCTATAAACACACCCAAATATTCCTGGTGAACTAATAGAAAAGAACCTAAATAGCTGAACAATTGACTGTCACAATATTTATTTTTAGCAACAGAAACTCAGCTTAAATGAAAAATTCATTTTCTTATCTAGCAGAGTTGACCAAATAAGCAATTGGTTTTCCCTACAATTACAGGAATCTGAGGTGCTTGGATGCTTTTGCACATACAGGCCTTAACAGCCTGCATCAATTCTGTCTGGTCTTACCCAAACCCGATGTATTAGCAAACAGAATATAGATCTCCTGCGGACTGTTCATAAAAACCCTTCAAATCGCGTACGCAAGGCTTGTTTCTTACAGTGAGCTTACTGACAAAGAGCCTACACACCATCCCTTGTCAGCAATACCACACTCTTGTTTCTGAAGGGATAAAGAAGAAATAAATCAAATTGCAATTTCAGGGTGATTTTTGTGAGGCAGAAATATGGCCAGAGTGCTACTGTAAGCATCGCCATCCTTGAGACATCACCGAGGAGTTTCGATCAGGAGCGGTCGGGATCTGCCCTTGTCCCTTGTTGGGCAGGAGCAGATGAGGGGACGAGACTCTGCCCTCCCAGCAGCTGCCAAAACGACCTGCCAAAAGATGACCAATAAACCTTTTGCTGCTTTATTGTTATATTAGAATAGGGGAAGATATCGAGACAGGCATATGCTCCATTTTGAAGCTGCAAGACTACGAGAAGGAGAAAGGAACACCAGCAGTGGCCACCATCGCAAGGCGAGCTGATCTCCAGTGGGAGATAAATAAGTCTGGTGGTTGAATTATCAGAGATGCTGAACACATCCCGCTTCTTCTGAAATAAATTAGCACAAAGTGATCATCTGCTCTGAAGATGAGGCTACTGAATTTAAGGATTTCTGAATCCCAGGTTCTCATAAACACAGTCACGTTCCCAGGACACTCAGAGATTTACAGAGGTACGGCTCTAGCGAAGCAACCCTCACACACAAAATGTGAATAAATTTGGGATTTAAGGAAGAGTAACATCCAAAGCATTTGTATAATCATCCCTAATGCTCCGACTAATGATAGTGTGAGAACTCTGAACAGAGGGAATTTCAAGGCTTATTAATTCCCCTAGTTGGATTCGCTTTCCCAATGCATCTTTCCTCCCCTATTCCCTATTAACCTCCTGTAATGGAGAGGAGAAGATTTTTATTGCGGACCATTTCCAACAGACGTACTATGCTTAATTTTCCATCATTAGGTTTAATACAAACCCAATTTCACAATTGGCTTCTCTGAGGAACCTACAAGTAATGCCACATTTTTATCAGCCCCAATTAAAAAACATTACGATATCCCTATTCGAGAGGGAGTCTTAAAACTAATGTGTGGTTATAGTGCTAATACAGTGAGGCCACACGCAGAGCACAGGCTACTTGTAAAATGTAGCTCAGATCACTCAGCTCCTTTGCAGGCAATTATTAACTTCCCTCTTCATCAGATCCTTTAATTCTAGTATACTTTGCTCTCTTCTCAGAAAGAAGTATCATAGGGAGAGGTGAAAGCCAGAAAAGTGGTGCCCCCTCCTTTGCAGAAGAACTTCCCTCAAAGTAGGCGTCTGTGTTATGAATCTGGAAGTAGAAGAAGCTGCTCAGCAGCAAAGAAGGGTCTGACTCTGGCCTTTAAGTTTATAGTCACAACTGTGCTTCTTGTCTCTTTGGTCAGAGAGATAAAAAATGGTACAAAACCCACAGACTGAAGTAACAGCTCCTGCAGCATGGTCCATGGCATCACCTCGTTCATGGGCCTCTCGCCCAGCCAGTGCTTCCACTCAAAAAAAAAAACCAAAACTGTCACACAATCTGGGTCATCCTACTCTCTACCAAATGACACAGAGCTAAAACGAGGCAGAAAATCATCTCCTTAGGACATCTGTGACAAACGCATCTTGAACGACCTCTGCGGTACCTGAAAGAAAACCCAGCACCAGCTCGGGATGGCTGCCAGTTATTCCCACCAGCATTTTAGCTGGGCCAAGGAAAGAGTGAAGGGGATTTTATGGAGACAAATTGCTATGTATGAGGTTAGCCTAGCGCTTATATGCCCTGCTAATAAAGCCTGATGCAAGAAACATATTGTTTCTCCTCCATGTAACCGCACCAAGAGCCTGAACGTAAGCATAGTTAATGAGGCACTCAAGCAGGGCACTACACCTTCTCTCAAGATGAGCTGTTTACAGCAATTTTGTGAACAATTCAAAAATGCAGATAGGAGGGGAGGCAGTAGTAAAGTGATCTCTCACTAGGACAACCAACGAAATGCGTCTTTGGAGGGCTTGCAAACAGGTTTTGCTTTTCCTGCAGGTTGCAGCTATAAAACACGTCTCATTCCTTTTGGTACCATTATTGCTGGAAAAAGACAACAAGAATACCTGCCCCTCAGCAAAGTCAGACTTCTTTAATTGTTGCACTAAAGGCAAGTCACAGCAATTTTCCACAGTCCCTTCTCAAAAACATGACCCCATTCCCTTGCAAATGAGGATGACTTTGTAGGACAAATTGGCCAAGACTTTCACTAAGGTTTTGGCAGTGCCTCTAAAGCATCTGTGCCTTTTATGAGTTTTCAGTGAGAATGACAAATCAAGAAAATCGATTTTTTTTTTTTAAATATGCTTGAAATAATTCACTTTAATACTCAGAAATTACTAAACATACAGAATCGTGCATCAGGTTTTTTTGAATTATATTTCATATGCTCATCTTATTTCTAATCGTATGTCCTCATTTTGTTGAGAGGAACACATACCACTGTATTTCATTGCATGCCAAAGATGGAATACAGTTTCAAGAAAAAATCCAAATTACAACATTTCAAGAGATGGTAATTCCATTCTGACCCCAAAAGTTGTGGCAATGGTTAATTACCCTTGCTGTCTAAACATTTTTTAATTGCAATTTGATTTTGCTTAGCTTCAACTTGCAGGCACTGAATCTTATTATACCTTCTGTTAGATTAAAGAGCCCTGAGCATTTCAAAAGTTGACCCATGCAGGCACTGATCAAATCACTTCTTTAGTTTCTCTTTGATAAAATAAATCAATTGAGAGCTTCTGAAGTCTCATTAGGGCAGACTGTTCAGGGCTCTGGTTCCTTCCTAGAACCATTTCCAATTTTCCACAGTTCTTTTTGTGCAGCTGTAAATAAAACAGGTATTCTGCATATTGCTAGAAAAATACTGTTCATAAGAGGATCGTTTCTAATAATTAGCAGCTGCAATGGCAAAATATGATGTCAACTTGTTTGTTAACCCTTTTTAGTGCCACACTCCTACTCCCCATACTAAGATGTCTGTGTTTTAAGGACGTCTATTCCCCAACAGTTGCGGATGCAGGTATTTCGATTTCTGGAAGCTGGCACTTACGTTATCAGCCTAAGAGTTCACAGAATACCCTGAAATTTTGTATAAGACATTAAATTAGTGATTCACTGGCTCTCACATAACTAGCCTGATCGGGAAACTCTTCAGGCATCTCAGTTTATCTGTTTAGGGTGTAACGGCAGATAATCAAATTTAACAACATTGACTCCACTTTTAATATTCACAAACACTCCCTGCTTATGAAATGGTGCTTTTTCTTTGCTGGAAAAAAAATCACGAACTTGCCGACATAAACCCCAAGGTCTTACTCTGCCAAGAGAAATACAACGGAGTTCAGCAGGCAGAGGAGAGCAGAAGCAGGTCCCAGCTGGTGCCATATTTCCCCCATTTGACAAAGAACCCTGAGGGTGAGATATTTCTGCTTGCCTGCTGCTACAACACCTTGTAGTATATGCTTTTGTTGCAACACAGGAAAGTAAAGTATCTCTCACTCCACAGGAAAACTGATAAAATTCTTGGAAGACATCACAGATAAGCTGAGGAGCGGTTGAGAAACTAGATTCTAGATTCCTGGGCTGGAAGTGGCTCTGTATGACCAGACCCCTTGGCAATGTCCCAATAAAGCTGCTGGGAGGGGACCTGCTCATCCAGAGCAGCTTTGGGGATTGAAACCTCAGATCATTTTATTGATGTCATGTCTGGACACAGAGCACGATGTTGCCTTCTGACCAGAAAACTAACCTGTGCCTCAAACAACTAAAAGTAATGCTGCATTAGTATGTCATCTTGTATGTGTAAAGAAGTATCTCTCAGAAGTTTTGTTTTAATATCCACAAATTCCTTCTGTGTCTGAAATGACAGGCCTATCATCTCTGTTTATATTTTTATTCTCTTAGCCTTGGCAAGTGTGTAACACGATAAGACATCCTTTGCACCAAATAAATTATATTTTGAGCGGTGTTTGTGATGGATTTAATTACACACATATCCAGCCTCTACACTAGAGTAAGGGTTGTCAATTATTTGACGTCTTCCAAAGATGACTACAGCATGGCTAATATCTCTTCCCCTTACACTAGGGATATGGTGCAAACTGGTAAAATTAATTTGCTTTTTTGCCTTCATGAAGGCTTTATTATATGTTAAATATACAGCTATAATACATATATGTTAAATATACAGCTATATAAAATACAAACAGTGGTGTGGCAAACCAAAGTCAAACCATCATTTGTCTAATGATATCACCTGAGCTATGAAAAGGCATGTTACTTAACAAAAAGCTTTCTGACACTAGGTTTGACAGAGAGCGGAGGATGCATCTTTCATTTCAAAGGATATGAAAAAAGCCACATGTGCATAATAAGGAAAAAAAAAAAGAAAATCTGGAGAAAATAATTTGCTCTAGAAAATCCCCATAAAGACGTAAGGGAGATGCTTTGGTGAGGTGGGCGAAGACTTGGGGCTGCTGGGTCCGTGTGTAACAGTGCAGCTCTTCAAATGCATGGCGGACCTCACCAAGTCCAGTCTCTCTTTGCCTCCTGGTGAAAAGAGGCTGTCAGATCTACCTACCTCACAGAGCAATTCATTAGTTACATCTCAAAAACTGAGGGGATCTCCAAAACAACATGCAAAACTAGAAGCCACTAAAGACTGGAAGAGAGATTTTTCCAAGATATCTGATCATCTGCAGGCAGAGAGAAATGTAAGAGAAATTCAGCTCACGTAACAGCCTACAAAGGCATGGACCTCCACGGCCAACATCAGCACAGTGAAGGGATATGAAAGCCTCTCCCACAGCTCCTTAAAGGTTGATATGGCCTGGGAAGCTACAGATACAACCTAACAGATCAAATAATTGATTTTCAAGCTTCCATTGTTAGCATCCTCTTGAGTAGCTGAAATGAGAACAAAGGTAAACGTCCCTACACACGGCCAGGAGATGTTAATGGACACAAGGGAAGGACATGCTGGTTCCCCTGAAGAGCCTGCCCTGATGACATCTGCTGAACATCTGGGAGAGCGACTGGCCACGCACATTCTCTCCAAAAACAATCTCTAAGGCTGTACTACCTCCTGTTCAGGGTTTACAGTGTGACATGGGCCTTACTGAAGTATCAAAAACAGGGAAATTCACGTCCTTTACTTGTTGGTATTAAATATTCACTTCTCTAATGAAGATGCCTATGCAAACCATTTAAATCCAGAGCTGTCTACAACTGCAAGGGAAAATTATGGAGCTAAAAACATGCATTACACAAAGCAGTGTTAATCAAGCATGGGATAGGGCAGAGGCAAAACCGAAATCTCCTATATCTTACTATCAACAAATCATGTCATGGCCAAGCCTAGGGAGTCATCCACTACTGCAGATACACAACATTTATTAGCAGAAGGCATGACAGATGGGAACAAGTAGAACTGAACTGCAGGTAGTGCCCAAAGACGAATATTCATAGTGGGATGACTGATGCCTTTTTTAAGGTATCTTTTTCTTTCCCAGGAATTAATATTAATAAACATCAAAAATTAAACTTATTTTGTTCATACTGCAACATCCAACTTCTGGTGAATCTGTCTGAGAAGCCAGAACACCAAGGTCTAAATTTTCTTCAAGTCATAAGACAGAAATTTCTTCCATGCTAAGAGCTGTTTCACAGTACTATGGCTGTTAAATTCAGATGGAGCTGGGGGGGTGACCGGTCTCTGTAAATCCTGTCTTAAAAGTGCCCTGCACTTAATTTCCCATGTGTAAAACAGGCGTATTGATCCTTACTCAGATATAGTAGTTAGTAGCAGCTAAGTTTAAAAGAGTTTTGAATATATCACAAGACCAGTTTAGTTCCTATTTCTTCTTTTTCCTCTATAAAATTCGGGATTTTGAAAGTTTTGGGGACTTCTTGAGCTTTTGCTTTCTCATGAGAAGTACAGATTGAATCTGCCTGTTCCTTCTTGAGCTTCAGATTACAAAGTGTGCAGCTCACAGTGTAGTTCTCACTATTGGGACAGAGGGTGGAAATAGCTCCCTCAAAAGAGGGTCCGGTTTTCCCAGATGCCGAGTACCAGCCTGAGAGCAGTTTGACATCTTCCAGCACACTGAAGGTCTGCACCCTGTTTCTGAAGTACAGCCAAAAGACAAATCGACCTTTTCTACTGACAACACCGAGTCTCTGAGAAACAAGAACAAACCTCCTGGAAAAGGACTTCTTTCCTTCCCCACCTCGTTAGAAGAAGGCTCATTATCGCCAGCATTTTGATAGATAGCAGGATAAATGTGTGTATTGTGGCAGTCAACCCAAGCTTCTGCGCCTGGTTTTCAGTCTGTAAGCCAAGGCACTTAAGCGATCGGTTGTAATTTCTTCCTGGTCTAACTGTGGGCTTTGAACATGCTCAGAGTAACGTTGAAAGCAGCCACGGCAGATTACTGTGTCTGGAAGCGAACATTTACTGTAGATAATCCAAAATGACAGGTCTGATAAATACCACTGGTTAGATCCTGATCAACCACACATCATTTTTCTGATTCATAGCAGAGGAATTGCCACCTTCAAATTCCACAAGCAGGCAGCATCCTCCAGGGAGAGCCTGAAGTTCTAGGCTGTTATTACTCACTTTCAAGAGTACACCTCTGTAAGGCTCTGGGTAACTTATTTTATCAGCTAACAGTTTCTGCCAGTTTTGCTGTCTCTGTTAACTGTAAAAAAGTATTATTTTAAAAAAGCTAAGAGCTGCACATTGGGTGTTTTATTTGTCATCTGAACAAGAAAAAGTAATTTTCAGAGATGCTGAGCACTAACACCTCCCTCTGAATTTACCAGCAACCAGAGAATAGCCTCTTCCTCTCAGAACCTGCCTTTTTGTTATCTTCTCAAACCTATACCAAACTGCTCGAATATTCAGCATCACCTCTCAGCACACATAGAATGAGGAGGGCCATGTGCCCAAACCTGGTCTCTGATTTCTCCATACAACCTTCATACTTGCAATTGAGCCCAAAACTGTAAGCTCCCACCTGCTTTGGACACGCAAATCCTCACTTACATTTGCAAGCCTTGAGGCATACGCAGCTGAGCCTCACTCACAGGACAGGGGGTGATGGTTTTAAGCTAAATATAAGGATATAAGGCTAGATATAAGGAAGAAACTGTTGCTCCTGAGGGTGGTGAGAGCCTGGCCCGGGTTGCCCAGAGAGGTGGTGGCTGAACCATCCCTGGAGACATCCCAGGCCAGGCTGGACGGGGCTCTGAGCAACCTGAGCTGGTGAAGATGTCCCTGTCATGGCAGGGGGGGCACTGGATGAGCTTTAAAAGCCCCTTCCAACCCAAACCATCCTATGGTTCTGCACCAGCTGCACGGGCACAACCACCACAACCACAACACGGGCCAATGCTAAGCCGAAGGCAAGGCGGCACATGGGAATTTGGCCCAGAATGTCAAATCCCATTCACAAAATGAAACAACAAATACTTGGTGGAACTCCTAAACCTCGATTTTTGAACTGTTCTTTCCTTTAATATATATACATACATATGTCGATTAATAACAATAATAAAGTATGAGTAAAACAAAAGGCTTTCCGATTAACATAACGCATGACCACAAGATTAATTATGATTTTGGAGCCCAATTAACAGTGCTCTCTGAGTTATTTTCAAGCTGCAATGAATGCATTTGGTCTCCAATGAAGTGCAGTACACCGTACCTGTCTTCTTACCTAACAGCGTGGTCGATGGAACAGTGTCTGATGATACTTTGAGATGGAATTCCGTTCACCCACACGACACGGATCAATGGAAATCAACAGAAGATCAATAGGAAAAAAAGTTACAGAAGATGAAAACAAGGTTAGCTGTATCTCACACTCAGAAGATTCAGGCAACAGGTCATATTGGGAAACGTACAAAAACAATGAAAATTTAGAAGTGAAAGAAAAGTCTGGCACTAGTACCTGAGTAGTAGGAATTCAACAAAGATTTGCTCTGAAGGGTTTTGCTTTGGACAGAAAATGAACAAGGAGAGGGTGATGCTAGGTAGGAAAGACATAAGGAAAAGACTTTAGACATATATTAAGAGAGAGAAAGAGAACAGGGAGAATGTTCCTCAAAGAACACAGTAATATGGGATATATAAGGCTTATCAAAATGAATTATATTTTTCATCTCAACATGCATATTACATTTATTACATTGTCATCATGATGGATTTTCTTTAATATAAATACTTCAGACCCCAAATATAGTATTATAGTTATTTTAAATCATGGTGTTCCTACACAGGATACACAGATAGGACTATGCTCTAAATATCTTTTTTTTTTTAACCAAAGGAACAAATTTATGTTTTTGTCTCTAGGAGAAAGATCTTCAAAAATGACCCCCAAAATACAAACTAGAGAGAAGCAAATGTAATATTAACTATAAAAGAAGCCTGGTCAAACACAATGTACACTAGTACCATAAAAATACATAGGTAGGGTAGCAAACGATTTTTTGTTAAAACAATCCAAGATAACAAGGGACTTATTCTTCAACCCAGAAGTATTCATAGCAAATCCTATAATCCTTCCCCCTGTGAGTTGGGTTCTTTCAGCAGGACAAGCATCCCTGCTTTCTCCCATTATAGCACTAGCTTTCTTTGGACAAGAATCCACAAATTATTGTCATGTTACTCAAATATTTATGGAAAGGAAGCAGGGCTCAACATCTTCACAGTAGATTCTTTTCTTGATAGTAAATTTATGCAGCTGGTTTATATCTGCAATAGCATACAGGAACATTTTTATGGTAATCCATCATTCCTGAAGGCATATTCTTTTGTTATCATTCTGCATTCACTCTTAAGAGTTACAGGCATTTATTTACCTCCTCCTCAAAATGTTGGGAAACAAGCTAATACAAATCTCAGTACATCAGACTGATGACAATAGATATAACACTGGAAAAACTATTCCATAATCCAATAGAAGTAGATAAAATTCAGTATACATCAAAGTAATTTCAGAAGCAATTTTTGTATCTCTAGAGCAAACACCACTTAAAAATTTCAAGTTATTCTGTGGAGTGAACCAAAGAAGTCACTAGTCTGGGGAGTTTCATAAAGTCTGCAGAATTACCTTTTAAGTAGTACATAATCATCCAGTAAATGAACTCTCTCTCGTTCTGCATTCTCCTGCCGTATTTTCAGACTTACATCACTTGAAAACACATCAAAATAATAAAATTTCTCATAGCTTAGCCTGCCTTCAAGCCATAAAGTATCTCTCATTTGGGGCCCCTTATATTTTCTTCCCTGTGTGTGTTAGTCTAAATCAGACCCTCCCTTACTGTACTTGGAATATGGCTGTTTTTGTGGATGTACAAAATAAGGTCTAAAAAGAGTAATTTGTTTGCCCAGGGTCACAGAGCAAGTCAACATCCAGGGCTTGGAGCAGGACTTGATTTTTCTGAAATTTAGGAGTATAAAAGAATTAATTGGGCCATACTGCCTTCCCAGGAACTGCTAATGATTCTAGGAAGCTGAAGATACACACCTGACGTCAGTGAGTTTGATTAAAAGTGTTACCAAGCGAAGTTTATGAAGTTAACTACATTTCTGAGACACGGAGGTGAATTATAGATTATTTCTTTAGAAGAAAAAGAAGGAAAAAACCCCACAACACCAAGAACAAGTTTCCCAAAATTATGAAGAGCTTATTCTCAAAATCAGTTAGGTAGTGGCTCACGTCACAAGTGATGTGTACACAGTGATGGTTCCTAACCAGAGGTTCTTACAAGCACGAGTGGGTGCAACCACAGGAAACACTTCCAGAGAAGACTTCACTTTGAGGTAGAAATTAAGACTTCATTTAAAATATTCTTTACACTCCCTGGAGCAGCATGTGATGCTGCACAAGTCCTTCTAGGCACACAGAATGGTGGAGGCTCCTTCCTGATCTGAAAATTATTCTTCCTTGCTTTTTGTAAGATGTTCTGAACTAGGAATCCCCACAAAAATCCCAAACCAGCACGAAAACCAGTAAAAATAATTTTGGTATTTTTACCTTTTATGCCTTTGATGAAATTTAGCTTTATTACTATGAATTTTAGAACTTTTCACTACAGAAAACATCTAATGGTCATGATCCCAGAGGTCCTTGGACTGCATTTAGCAGGTATCCTAACAGGGAGTGAAAATTATCTATGGGGTAGGAATAAGACCTAGATTATGATGTAATTGTCTGCTGTGACTTCCAGCAAATCTAAAGACCTTTGCGTTTCATTCATCACAACACACAGGATCTGGAGAGGTGTGAATTTAGACGGTTCTTGGTTAAATTGATCCTGGATACCCTGACTGCCACTTACCTACATCTTCCTTTTATGTACTTATTCTCACTAGTAAAAGCACAGTATCTTGGTAACTGTATAATAGTGCTCGCTAATGGAAAACTCAGCTCCCTACAGCTTCCAAAAACACTGTCTGCAAACTCTGCTTGTGCCTGTAACATTAAAGCAACCTACCTCATCTGTCCGAGTCTCACTCCTGAAGGTTGTCCAGAAAGCAATCTCCTCCCAAACGGAGATGTCACAAAAGTTAAGCACACCATCGTAAATCTGTCTCTAGTAAAACTGGCTGCATTTTAAGAGAATAAATCTTCAGAATCAAACAGAAACTGTCAGAAACTCCTCAAGGATGTCAAGGTGGCTATGCTGGTGACATGGCATTGTCCTAGACAAGCCCTGCCCATTGCATTTGAGCACTGCAAAGCCACAAGAGCCATTCCTTTGTGCAGGACGTACCATTAGCGCATCGCTTCTCAGGTGACATCCTGCTGCTTCGCCCATCACATGGATGGGCTGCCAAATTGCACACAATTTATGTGCAACGACAACCCTTTGCACACCCTTCTGGGCAGTGCACAGATGCTGGTGGATGATTTTAGACCCACTTTGTCTTCAATTTGTCACCTCGTTTCACAATAACCCTGCACCTAGTCAATGCCTACACGTGACTGCACTGTGCCACTGGGAGGAGAAAATGCTGCTGCTTTCCAAATCATGGAAAAAGGCTCAAACACCGCAAGTACCATCATCTACTTTTAGTGGATTTAGGATGTAATTTTATTTTTTAAAAAAACAAGATATTTGAGAAAATGAACAACCATTACGAGCCTGCTTTCCCTCCATATAATCCCTGGGTAAAACCAGTTAAGCCGGAATAGCCATGGACTAATCTATCACCTATTCTGATTCCATATGGTGTCAGAGACAGCCGCCGAGTCCCTAAAATCTCTTCAATTTAAACTCCTGTATGTACCAGTAAGAATTCTGCCTGAAAAATGAGTAATGGTGTAGAATGGAAAAAGTGATGAGAGGCTTTGCTTTGGGCCAGGAAAGATAAATACCCATTTATTTTCCACTTTTCAGCAAGACCTGAAGTCTCCCTGTTCCAGCACAGATTTTCCAGAATATAATTACATTTGATAATGAACACCTCTGCCAAATGATAAAATTCAAAACTACAAATGTCCAATGGGACTGTGTGCTCCTGAGCACTGCACTGGCCTCGGCAACAGACTCAGCATGACTTTATGGATCACACCATCTGCATGAGTTTATGTTGAAAATATAAGAATTTTCCCCTAAAACACCGAGATGGAGTAGGTAAAGAAACTTGCAGAGGCAGGAGGATGGTAACTGTTAGTGGTGAAAGAATCACCCTGACATTTCACTGCATACATTTTTCAGAGTTGCCTGTAAAAGCACTCGGGTCGTGTCCCCTCACTAAAGGAAGGGCTGAGAAGCAGGAGCAATTATGGGAATAAAAAAGCTTCTATAGGGACTCATGGAATTTGTTCTGTCTGAAAAGTCATTAAAATGATTAGGACTGGAAGGAAGGACACATGCCCTGCAAGGACACTGTCATCTGGAGCTAAAATTGTTTGCAAGTCGTTCAATAATTGTGAGGTTTTCTACTTAACAAGTTGTATTTTATTGCTTTTGTGAACTAGCAAGGTCATCTCGGATTGAAAACACTCAGCTTCTCCCGGTGGACTTCCTTCAGAAAGTAGAGGGGTATTTCCATGCCCCCACTACAGCCAACTTGGTTTCCCATGGCTGAGGGTCAAGGTGGAGAGGATGACCACCTACCATGAGATACCTGCAAATGCTATTTTCTGTTGGGAGGCAAAAGGACAATTTAAGAAGGAATCTGACTGCTGCTTAAGATAGGGAGCTGATTTCAAAAGCTACGATGGATAACTCCCTGTAAAACTCTACTAGTTAGCAGGAAGGTTAAGAAGTAATCCTATTATGTTATTCAAAAGTTAGAGTGGGCCTGTATAGAAAGTATTAAACTCTATTAAGGCAGCTTTTTAATTATAAAGTATTTTACCCACATAATTTCTGTATGAGCATGTGCATCCTAGTGCACAGAAGAGAACTTACCTCCAACACCTCAACATCCTGGATCTGGCAGTAAAAAATTTGGAGAAATCATAAAGGCTTACCGGTAATTGTTTCGCACGGATTTAAAGGGAAAAATAAGAAAAGAATCAACCAATTACTTGACTCAGGCTGTATTACAGAGGGAAGCAGTGATAAAATCTGCAGTGATGTCAGACAAGCAAAGGACTAACTGATTAAAAGAAAAAGAAAACCTGGAGGGATGCTTTTTTACAAAATTAGATACAACATATTTTCTATAGTTGCCATTTCAAGTAAATGACTCAGCTGTTTTAATTAGTCTCTCAAAATACCAAGGAAAAAAAAAAATGAGGTCACATTACAGGCTCATCTCTCTCCTCTTATTTTACGGTTGGAAAAGCAACAACAACAAAACTTTTAAAAATCCAAATTCTGAAGAAAGTGTTAAACATTTCATTCTTCCCATACAGCTTAAACAAACTACCTTTGCTGTTTCTAGGATGTCTGTCACAGTGCTATCCTCTGCCATCCTGTCTTTCAAAGATATGAACCACTGACAACTCTTGCTGTCTCTTTAGGAGACAGAGCTACTCAGCACCTGAGAAAATTAGATCTTGACTCAAGTCAATTTAATATCAGAGAGAAGAGCTAGCCCTGACAGTCCCCAACACCTATTTATCCATCTCACAGGTACATTACATGGAGTGGCAGCAGCAACACATGCAGATGGACTTTGACAGGACCTACAGATAGAGGGAAAAGAATTATTCACTCAGCCTGTCCCACTCAATCTGAGATTACAAAGGTTTCAGTGATAATGCACATTTTGTACCAGAAGTACTTCCACATTAGTAATTAGCAGAAAAAAAAAAACAACCTTCACTAAGGAGGTTTGAGAAAGAGAAGAGAGTTTTAGTACATACTTGTGTTTCAGAGCTGCTCCCTTTTTAAACTAGCAAGCTAAGTGTCAAAAGAAGGAGTGACATTCCCATAGTGTCTAAGTTAAAATTTATTTAATATGAAAAGTTTACAAACGTACCATGCAATCCCCCATGCACTCAGTCTGGATCTAGTGAGGCTAAAGTATGAATTCGTGTTACTTTACCCACAAAACTCTTCCAGCTACAGAGATCTGAGTCGTTTACAAATATTAACTAAGATTAGTTTTACTGAACCCGTGTGAGGAATAAACAGAGGACACAGACAAAAGAAGAAATGCTGTCTTTCCATTCCAGTTCTCTAACCAGAAGACCATGCTTGCTTTTGTAACAATTTCATACAGAAAACGTTATTTCATCCTACGTGTCAGCTAAGTGATTTGATTCAACTCTTCTACTCACAAAGCAAGAAATATTTCTGAAGAATAAATAAACGTGCCTTTTTGGCTGTCTGATGTAGTTATTAGAACAGACTTCATAAATTATTCTCAGTAGATTTCAAGTCAGAATGAATGCTCTACACCTATCTGACAGTTAAAATAGGGGCAATGCCAGACACATTTCAGACAACTGGTTTCTATCAAGCTTTTGCAATGATCACTATCACTGTCATTCCCAGCTCCTCTATACTGTGCCCACGGGAATAGGTCCTTTTAAGAACCTAGAGCTCTCCAAGGGGGACATATCCATCGCAAGCAAGTTAAACTTACTGAATCCATTCACATCTTGGCAGCTGGAAGAAAAAGCTTCTTCATTGTGAACGGCACTGAGTTTGGTAGAGGTCTTGTCGGAAGCAGCCACGGGACCCATCTCCCTCTGCGTGCTGGTCTGAGTCTCCTTCTGCTTCTTGGCTAGCTTCCTTCAGGGCATTTTGAAGAGGGGAGAAATCAAGGTCAGTTTTCCCTCATTAAAAACAAAACAATACGAAAATATTTCGACACCCGCGACCATCCCACTTGGTCAGACATGCAGGGCATGTGGCAAACCGCACGAGAGGAAACCCCACGACTTTTTAATGTAACTCTTGTGGAGCACAATAAATATAGTGATACCAGTCCTTGGAGCTTAGCCGTCTCTCCCAGTAACTTATCGTGCACAAACCTGCATCACCCCAGCAGTAGGAGTGCTACGTCCTTCTTGAAGAGGGTGGCAAAGGTGAAGCCCCTGGAGCGGGTGTCAGCCGCTCCAGGATGAGCAGAGGGCACGGGACAAGGGCAGCGACCAGAACAGCTCTCTGGGAGGTCAATGGGACATCTGGATCCATCCCACAGGGACACCTGCAGCAGGGGTTTGCTTTGAGCATGACCTGGAGCAGGAGCTCTGCCCTGTCCCCAGGCAGAGCAACGAGGGCAGCAGCATCTGCTGGATTTTACATCACACCCAAACTGCTCTGAGGACCAACAGTCAGCGAAGGGTTGGGCGAATGAAAGGTTAAAGTTCTTTTAGAAATGTCCAAATACGCCTCTGCTCTGGGAAAATGGGTCTTATTTTGAGGAGATGTCAAAAACATTGGAAAAACCAAAAACACCGCCTGCTCTGAAAAGACTAACAAAGCCAAGAACACAAAGAGGCTCCTCTTTTGCAAACACAGCAAATAAGAAAATGGAGAGAAGCAGGAGAAGTGAGCTGCTAAGCTTTCATTGACATTTGACTGCCCTGTGCTTCATTCATATCAGAGAGCAAAACTGTTTAAAAATGAATGCATGACATTCTCCAACCCGCACCTTGAAGAAATATCACACAAATCCCTAGCACCGGCAAAGAACTTTGCTTACACGAGTTCGGTAGATAAGAAAACAAAATAAAAGGGAGAAAACCAGATTACTGTAAGAAAGAGTTTTAGGTTTTCTTTTTCCCTCTAACTCACAGAAAAAAAAAAAATCATCCTAACATCTAAATCATTTTGCAAAAAGGTTTTTCTTCACTAAAACAACATGCTTATGGTAAGTGCTACCCATCTTTTAAACTTCATTAGATTCTTAAAAGGATGTTGCTTGCAACATATTCCAATCTGCTTTATTTATTCACAGCACATGTCAGAGTGGCATTTACGAGCAAGTTCAAGCGTACAGCTGAGCCCCAGCCCTTCATGAGATGGGTAGCCAGGCCAGTTACACTCATTTGCAAGGCAGGGTCAAAGACAACTTTGACCTTCGCTTATATCTGTGGAAAATGCCTATTTTAAGGCAAACTGATAATCCAGACCAGGAGAGCACAGATTTATGGAGAAACGTCCAATGTTTGCTGCAAACATTTGAACAAATACATCTGTTTCATCTGCTCACCCAGTTTAGGTTCAGCCTTTTACAGTTAGTGGTTTCAATTCAAACCCATAGCTGTCAAAATTGGGTACGTAATTGCACAGTGCATATTTAGATCTCGCAGAATCTCCGCGGTGTATCCACTTCTGCAGATGAAGATGCAAACAGAGGAACTGTCCTTGAGCGGTGAAGCAAAAAGCTGGTGTTTAATGATGTTAAAAGCTTTGCTTCCAGTGTTCAGCAATGTTAGCACAGTCAGATTTATTAACTATGAACTACACCCGTTGGAGCCCCCATTTTTTGTGCTGTGGTACCTGAGGTAACAATAATAGTCTTGTAGTTTATTAACCCTGCTATGCGGTTATTTTAATCCTTTAGATTTGCTAATCATACATGCCTATGCGCATTCTCTGGCAACAGGAATTACAATTTCTCAGTGGGAAACACTAATCCAAAATGCAGAAGTCCTTAATAACAAGCACTCTGGACTGCTGGGGTGAGCCATTACAGACAACCACTCCTAATGTTTAAAAACGGTGAGTCAAAAAGGGTGAATTCCTTATTAAATCCAGATTAAATTATTTGTGGCAATAATTATCCGTAAGTCCCATTGCCTGGTATCTTTTCAGAGATGCCAACAAGCTACAAAGTGTCGGAACTGGCAAACCCGTTTTCTCTTTCAGTGAATGAGCAATAACATTTCTGCATGTGCTAGGCAGGAAAAAATAACCCCAAACCCAAGCCCATTAGTCCCCAAAGGCCTGCTTACAAAAGCCCTATGCAAAGCAGTTCTACCTGGTCCTGTAGAAGACAGAGAGGCCCCTAAAACATTGGCTTGAATGCCTAAAAAGAAAAGGTGACATGAGTTTAAAGTTCTCAACCTAACTCGCACACACAAACCAGGCTGCTCGCAGGTGGACGAGCTACCGATTATGCAAGTTCAGAGAGAAGCCACACAGAAAATTGTTCTGCATCTGAAAACGCTACAATTTTCTTTCAACAGTACGTTATCAGTTTCCACCTTTCTCCCTCTCTCTATTCGAAGAATGTAAAAATCCTTCGTCTAAATTTAGAGGGAAAAGGAAGACAGATCTCTTTTGAAGATTTCAGAGCCAAGCTTGCCAGACACATCAAGGGGCTCTCGGTTTCTAAATGTGTCTTTTCTGCCCCTGTTATGTGTCTGGATAGAGTGGCAGCACAGGACTAAGCCTATTTGGTCCTTACCATCATTATAATTCATAGAAAGGATTATAAAATCAAATGACTTTCTAGAACGCTAGGGATGTGGCTTAAACCCACAGCTAGGTAGAGGTTTAATTCCCAGCATGTCAAAATGCCTTTGGAATTGGAAAAGCATTTATCTGGAAATGCTGCTTCCTAAAATAGGGCGCTTCAAGAGATCTCAGTGAATCACTGACAAGCTGCATCAGTGACACGGCTCCTGCTCTCCTGAGAGACCAGCCTTCCCTACAGACAACAACTGCGACACCCGGATGAAACTGCGATCGGGGCATTAGTGTCAATCACGGACCAGACCCAGCACAGCCTGACACCCGGAAAACACTTTCCATCTCATGCATTATGCAGCTGAAAAGGGGAAGAAATAAAGGGCCGGGCAGATATTTGGAAGAAGTGTGTGATACAATCAACACAGGGTGAAGAGGTTGAAATGTCAAAATGTGAATAAAGTGATATTAACGGCCATTTTACCTTTAAGTGTAAGGAAAATGTGCCAAGGAGAAAACAGGAGTCTATGGATGGGGTTACTGGGTTGCCCTTTTGAGTTCAAGAAGGTTTGGAAACTAAGAGGTGATGTTTACAGGTACAATACACACACAGGAGGGATGAGACAGAAAGATGCACAAAGTAGAATAAAAAAATGAGACCAGCTGTATAATCAGGCAGTTGAAACTGATCCAACTAAAGCAAGGATAAAAGCTATTGGCAGTGAACCTAGACTAAGCCTGAATTCTGAAAACAAATCATGGGGATTTGATTCAGCTATTTCTGAAACTTCTACTGCTATCAGAGAACAGATATAAAATGCTGAAGCACTATATTAAAATTGTGGGAGTTCCAGTTTAACAGTCAAAGAATGCAAACTCAGTATCAAGTACAAAGCACTTACTGCCATGGGAATTAATCAGGAAGCTCAAGCAATATTTTCAGTTAGAGGTATCTGCAGGATCAGACTCCTGTTCTGCAGAGGTTTGGATAAACTTCAGGGATTATTTTTTAAGAGCGGCTTGCAAAGTCTAACTTTTTATATCAATTTTACATGCATGAATGTTAAATCTGTAACTGCCACTCCTAAAGAGCTCTTGTACATGTAGGTTGACAGATTTAATTTTAGATGTTTCACAAGGATGGATTATATACACTATAATGTAGATTTGCATGCACAGGTAATTTAGACATTGGTATAGATCACGTAAGTTAAACATGAAATTTCCTCCTACAGACAAGAATTGCATATTGCCTTCATTTTCAATAAGCAATTTAAGAAAGCTACACAATACAATTGCTTTTAGATATTTCTGCACAGCAGCCAACTAGGAGTACGCATATTACAGAATCACAGACCGGCTGGGGTTGGAAAGGACCTCTGGAGATCATCTAGTCCAACCCACCTGCTGGTCACACTTTTCCTAATGCATCCCAGGTACCATTGACCTTCTTGGCCACAGGGCACATGGCTGGCTCATGGTCAGCCTGTTGTCCACCAGAACTCCTGGGTCCTTCTCTGCAGTGCTGCTTTCCAATGGGTCAACCCCTAACCTGTGCTGGTGCATGGAGTTATTCCTCGCCAAGTGCAGAACCCTACACTTGCCCACATTGGACTTCGTTAGGTTCATCTCCACCCAAATCTCCAGCCTGTCCAGATCTCACACAGCCTTCTGATGTACCAACCATTTCTCCTAGTTTTGTATCATCAACAAACTTGCTGAGGGTGCACTCAGTCCCTCCATCCAGGCCATTGATGAACAGGTTGAACAAGACTGGACCCAATACTGACCCCTAGGGAACCCCACCAACTACAGGCCTCCAGCTAGACTCTGCATCATTGATCACAACCCTCTGAGCTCTGCCATCCAGCCAGTTCTCAATCCATTTCATAATCCACTCATCCAACCCACGTTTCCTGAGCTTACCTCCTCATCTACACAGCTCCTGGGAGGTCTCTCTGCTCTTGCTCAGGTTCCCCTGGCTCTGGGAACCCCTCTGTCCACTTTAGTCTAACGCTCAACCCCTGAACTTACTTAACATGTTATTTATGATGAAATCTGCACAAGTTTAAGGCAGGCAGTGATCTTCCATGCAAATACCCAGCAGGGAGCACTGTTTAAATAGTAGTACTGTTGAAAAGGATCTCTGTCCTCTATATCTGTAGTAGATTACAAGCTCAGTTTGAAAGAACAGTTTCATGCTGGTGTAAAAATAAGAGAGGGATTATACACATCACACTATGGTCTGCAAGACACAGTAATCCTTTTGCTCTGACCAAGGATCGGTAAGGCCTCTGCTGCAATACTGCACTTCAAATAAGATATGTGTCTAAGGGACACATACAAAGGCAGGACAGGGAAATCTGGAGAACATGACCTATAAGCAAAGGCCAAATTAAATAGGGTCCTTTTATCTAGAGAAAAGACAATCAAATAGGGCTGAAGGCTCTTCAAAAATATGAAATGACATCACATGGGAAGCTGTTCTCCCTGTCTACAGGGGCTGAGAAAAAAGTTATGGTGCAAAGCTATAGGAAGTGCAGCTCATTTTAAACTTTGGGGAAACTATATGCAGTAGAGACCACCGATCTCTCAAGATGACCAGGCAGGGAGGCTGCGAAATCTCAGTCACTGGAGGTCTTTAAAAAAGAGCAAAAGGAATAAAAGTTAAAAGCAGTACAGCCTTCTGGCTCCCTGTGCTCCAATGAGCCTGCTCGTCACTGCAGTTCACCCCCTGCTCCCTTTGTGCAACCCGTAACCTCAGCAGAACTGAGAAATACCCTCTGGTCTAAGCACATAGGCAGTTTACTGCTTCTTGCAGCCACTATAAGGGCAGATCCCCCACTAACAGGCAAGCACAGAGACAGCTTTACTTGCACTTTTTTCACGCCTGCCATGGTGAAGCTGAAGTCGGTGCAGGTTATTGCAGGGGCAGAGAGAATTCACCAGAGTCAAGGCAAAGTGAAGAGCAAGGACCAGCTGCACCATTTCGGCTTAAAAAGCAAGCATTACTGGGCATGAGAAAGTGATATAACGGAGATATATGTCAGAAGATGCTATGAATATTTTGTGCTGTGTGTATACAAACATGGGTCTTGAAAAATGTAAGGCTGCCCTCTCTAAGCTTTACTTGATCAAATTAATCACTATTTGTGGAGCACATTTACTTAGAACCATATGAACTTTAAGACAAGATAAGTCCATATAAGAGCCATACAGCGTAAGTATATGCTGGTATACGCAACCAGCAAACACTGCCCTCTGCACAGTTTAGGCTGGCAATCACCACACAGATGGGCTCTAAATAGAATCTCACTTTCTGGGTTTTATTCATTTATTTATTTTTAATTTTCTCTCCTTAGACTGGCATAGCCACCGCTTCATAATTCTTTTTTTCCAGCATCTAATGAGAAAAACAGTTTCTTCTTAAATTCTGATTTAACCTGTGCAGGCACATCCCACCATCCATGGTACTATATGGAGATATTTAGGTATATATGTGGTTATAGAGAGGTATGCCTACAATAAAATAATATTTTATTTCTTTTCAAATGCCCCATAGATGGTGGAAATAAATTCAGCACAAACTCTGCCATTTCAGAAAATGCAAGTATAAATTTAGCTTAATACCTTTGGCGGAATATCTCCCGTGAAAAGAAACTGCTGGCTGAAACCTCCAAAACAATTAAAATTGGTAAGAAAATACGATAGGAGTTGAAGGGGCTTCCTATAGTGCAATCATGTCGCCAATGCTGTGGCCAGTTCAGAAGAAAGGAAGAAAACATATTGGCCACCGAGTGCCCTTTCCTTAGAAATAACATTAAACTGAGTGTTTGTAACATATACCTGAATCTTTGTATTTCCAGAAATACTTCTCTGGTCTGATATCACTCTTGATTAAATTTCATTCTGTAACTATTACCCAACTCAGGAGAAAGAAACAAAACAAAAAAACTCCAGCCCACACACAGAAAACATTTCCATTCCTTTTCCTGATGAGGAAATAATAAAGCCTTGATATGGGCTGCTGCAGCTGAAAATACTGTTGCAAAAGAGCTGTCTGTCATTTAGCGCAAAACCTCCTTTAAACCAGATGAATTGCTGTCTGTGTTTTACAGCTTCAGCTGGGAAAAGAAAAACTTTCAGACGTGGATGGGCTGCACATCGTATCTGACAATGCATTAAACTTAAGTGCAATATAATAGAGCTGGCAATTCTGTACAAACCCTAGACAACATTTACATTGGTGTAAATACAGAGTAACTCCTCTGAAAAGGTTCATGCATCAGCCTGGAGAGAGCAACGCAAATGAATGTACCAGGACAGGGGCTCCTAATTCCACGTCCCTCTCTTCCCATCACAAAACCGAGTTCTGCCAAACGAACTTTTACTGATGGGTAAATGGAAGTATGCAAAACTATGTCAGTCCTGCACTGTGCCTTAGAAAATTACAATAGAGGCCTCCTGGGTTTGTATTTCCACTTAAACTGGGTTAAAGATCTTTACAGCCTTCTCTTTCAGCCACAATAATCTCTTCCTGTATTTTATGGCAAGTTTTCAATGACGTGTTGCTATACAAAAATCTCACAACTATTTACCCAGTATGCACAAAGTAGCTAGAAGGGCTGCTCTTATAAATAAATATTTTTGACTAGTTTCACCAAAGCTGCAGGAACTCAACCATCTTCCAGAATCAGATTTTGCAGTCCTGGAGAGCAGCAGAACGCGAGACAGGCTGAAGGCAGAACTCCAGTCCAGAGACTACCACAGCGCTTATATCCTGACTGTGCAAATATCAGGTACTCATAAGCCTCTCTTAACTTTAATAGACTTATCATTAAGAACTGTTTAAAAGAGTTAGGGTTGGATATTCTGGTCCCTAGCAAGAAGAAATTCCAGTAAAACAGATGACAAAGGGTTGAGGGGAATTATCTGAAAGCAGACAAGAATTACTCTAAGCAGCACAACTTTGAAGCCCAGAAACGGAGACTAAAAATAAAGTAGATGTAGTCCATATGTATTTAAAGGTCTGCCAGCAGATCTGTTTGAAAACCTGCTATTCAATACCGGTAACTCATTCAACTGAATTTTGCTTCAGGATGAAAACATTCATAAGAGGTCGTAGCATGGAAACCAATTCTATTTTTAAAAATCTATATATATATACATACTGCTGGTTTTATTTTCACAACATTTCAAATAAACTTAAATCAAACCTCTCTGCTCATAAGAGGCTGTAGCAATTTCTATCAGCTTTGGCTAAGAATTACAGAGTCTTTTGCGATTTAAGATTTTCATCTTCAATCATAATGAAACTTCCTATTTCGTGTGAAACTTGAAACACAACACTCAGTAAAACTCCATCATGTGCTCCTTCAGGGATTCTCTTGCTTTCTTCCCTCACTACTGGAACATCCCTCATACTGACTACTGTTCAGGGAAAAACAAACAAAAAAAACCCAAACACAGAGCTTGATTTTGCCAGGTCAGAGAACAGGTCAAACATCAGTCAGAAACCAAATGCTGACAAGCACAGCCTGATGATGCAAGTATTTATTGCGTGATGACTATTTAGGTGTTACCTCTGCCATAGTGATGCTCCAGCTGGCAGAGCTCATGTTTAATGGGGTACCTGGGACACCAGCAGCACAGAGCCAAGAATGAGCTCTCCGCAAAAAAATGTTGTGTGCAGTACTTGGGAGATATATTGTATGGTTTCTGCATTCTGAGCTCAAATCTCCATTGAGTGCTTCAGTGGGGTGCTAGGAACACATAAGCTTGCCTGATGATACCTCTGGCTTTTCCCTGTTGTGAAATGCTGCATGGTGCACATCTGCCTTATTACATACTATTAAAGCACTTGTTTTTGCTACAGCTGAAGCTCATTGCAGCCTCAGACATAGGTGACCTCCAGGGGTTTGTCTCTTCACTTTTCCTGAGTCACTCTCCTGCTCCCTGAGAAAAAAAAAATGTTCTAGTATATTGGTGCACAGAAGCCATTACAAACTGCGAAGAAATCGCTTAGTGATACCAGTACTTTCTCTGTAGCAGAGTAATCCTCAGCTGACTGCTTAAAGCAATGTTGTGCAGTTGTAAAAAGGGGTCACATGGGGCTCAGAACTTGATTCATCTTTTTAAACAGGAAAATCTCAAAAAGAAAATAAAACAGGGAACATCTGACCCCATACTACTTGCTGAAAGAAGAAAAATTTATAATGGAAAACTGGGGACTGAATTTTTCAGGCAATGGTGCTGACTAGCTGTAAGGAAACCAAAAGAGTAGAACTGTACGGGGGACACTTTTCAGAAGTTAAGGAGCAATGTGCAGAAGAGAAAATGTTGTTGCAAGAAAGGCAACCAGCTAGTAGTACCTAAGTGTTAAAACCATCCCCTACTCTAACACTCAGTTAAACTCTCGAAATCCGACTACTTAAGGTCAAATTCCATCCTTGGTGAACAAGTGTGAAGTCTAGAGGAAATGGAGTTACTCTGCATTTACAATTACATAACGGGCTAAGTCAAGGCTCACCATGGTGTCTTTAGGCTCTTCACACACCTCACAAGTGGGGAAAGTTCCTCTTTCAACTATTTTCTGATAGGTCATGGAGAAACCAAATCACTCCAACAGGTGGTACTTGGGGATCCTCATGCTTAACTCTTTTCTCCTGTTCCTTGGATGTAAATCAACCCACATGGAATAGAAGCCAACTTCCACTCAAATGGCAGAACATTAATGCACTCATTTCACTGACCTGCTAAACACCTTCCAGATGTGTCCACAGGACAAAATCACAAGATCAAGCCAAAGATGAGCGGCAGGAACAGGCAGAGGAGGAGGATGCTGGGGTGGCAGATTGTGGTGGGAGAGGTGACAGCAGAGCAGATGTGGCCCTTTTGACAACTTTGTCGATGTCAGTGCCCTGAAGGCAAGTTGCTGATTTGGGGGGAAAGCTCTAGGTCAGCGATATGGCTGCTGCTTCTGAGAGACGGAGAGGGGAGACCTGTTTAGTAGTAAGAGTTGCCTTCTCTATCCCTCCCAGCCCTCTGGTGGCAGCAAAGGCATCCAACTCAATTCTCCAGGACTCTTTCCTCAGATCATTGATCCAGTTCCTCTCCACCTCCTGATCCTCAGACAACCATTTTCATGGCAGAAACAGCTTGGCCTTGATTACTTTCCAGCCCCTCAATCTTTAGACAACAGATGGCTCTGGAAGTACTGGTGTGTGAAGCATTTTCGTGTGCTTTAACAACTGCCTTAATTATGCAGCATTGTCATTAGGGCTGGACAGGTGATTTAGATCTGAATAGTCAAACCACTTCATCATCCAACAGTCTAAACTGACACTCGGAACCTGCCAACTCCAGGAACAGGGTTGATGCTGAGAAAATGTCAAGTCCCAGTTGTCAGGAAACTTAGATTTTTAAAGAGCTTATAGCCATGGCTGAGAAATTTGCAACAATAACTTTCAGGTGTGAATATCCCTGCAGTCTGGCTAAAATGATGGACAATTAAAAAAGGTGCAGTTGAGACACTCTGTATTTGTCCATTAGCATTCGAAGAACTATAAACCATAACCGACATAGCTGTGGGCATTTATGTGTTTGCAGGCACAGTTATAGGTGCAATGGTAAAACAGGGAAAACATAACAGTGTGAAACTGAGAAAATAAAACACATACTGCCGGAAAGACATGGATAAATGGAAGAAAAAAAAAGTGGTAAAAGAAAATGATACAACAAAGCACAAAATTACCACAGGGTGAGCACGCTCAAGAAACATCATGTCCAGCCAAGTACTTACAAGTAATAGGAGTAGGAATATGCATTTCTTCTAAATATCGATGGCCAGTCAGATGAACAAAATATCCAAAAGGGAAAAAAAAATAAAAGAAAAAAACATAATTAGATTTATATGAGCTCTAGGATTTTTTTCAATATACAAAGTATTTGTGCTGCCTCTTGTATTGAGCTACTATTCTCCTGCACTTTTTTTCAGTAGCTGTAAGTTGGTGAGGAACGGATACTGGAGAGAGGAAACACAGGTTGTGTTTCCACTTCTGCCGCTGACCTGTGTCACCAGGAATAAATCCCCTCACCTCCTTCTTCCTTAGCTTCGCCAGGTCACTATACACGTAATGAGACTTACCTTGGCCTGTAAAGTGCTTTGAGATTTTTGGAATGGAAAGAAATATGTACAAGCTATTAATATAACTAACAATAAATAAGAAAGTGACAATGTAAGAACACCACAATTTTGGAATATTTAGACAATGAGCAAACTGTGTAATGATAAATCAAGCTTCATCAAACTCTAAAATGCAAATAGTTCGTTAACAATTCAAGCATCACTACATATTTATAGATGATCACCAGGGGTATGCATTAGCTTTCTGCGTCACTGTGATTAAGCATTTTCTATTACAGTTTTTCAACAATACACTTCAGAACATTTTGATACGTGTTTGAGCAGCGCCACGAAACGAGGTTTGGCAATCATTTATAACATAAGAGGTGATGTCTTCTCTTTTATAACGGGAAAAGAGCTTCTCTGAAGAGGCTGTGACAACAGAGCCAGCACATTATTGCAGATTTACAGCAAGGCACAACAGAGCCTCGAAAGCAGAAGCCGTGGTCAAGACAGGGAAAAAACAATCAAACCCAAACTTCGAACTACTGCACAACTTTAAAACCCCATCCTTGAAGACACTACAAATACCAGGAGGCATCTCTAAGTATAAATGCAAGGTTCAAGTGTTCACTTTAATGGTTTGTGGGAACATAACTTTCATAAAAAAAAAGATTCAACGCCATTACTCTCTGTGCAAAATGACCACCTTTCCTATGTACACACTGAGTAGAGGACAGTGACTACAGGCGTACAAGAGGATTACTCTGAAATGACATGGTTTGCATGGTGGTGGCCCTTGCTATAAACCTGAAATGCTGGCCAGTTCCATATATATTTGAAGTTACACGAATGACACCAAGTCCAAGGTATACCTAAAAGTATTTATGCTATCATCTCCTGAAACCCAGAAATTCCACATGCAACAGCAATGCACCAGTTCGGGTGCAGTGTTTGCCACCGAGCTTCACTGTGAAATTCAAAGTTTCTCTGAACCTCAAAAGGAAAAATCATCAAGATGTGGAAAACGAGAGCCCATGCAGCTGAACTCCCTACATCTCCAAAATTATTCCATCAATAAAACCCCTCTGATAGGCCACTGCCAGGTTTCACAGCACTATCAACTCTAATTGTTCCAATGAGCATCTTGCTGTACTTTCTGTTTGTCTCCTGTATCAGCCAGTGGACATATGTGATCACATGAGACTCTTAGTTCTCATTAAAACGCTACATATCCCTCAAGGCTACAGAAGAAAGCTCAAAAAGATTTAGGCCATAAGGACAGAAAATAAAGGAAGACAAAAAAGGAGGATTATATTTTGGAATTGGACAGGCCATTTTGGCTCAAATTCCCCCAAAATTTGTGGTCTAAAATAAGGACTTCCTAAGGATTATTTCAAAACTAACTGTTAAAATGCTCCGAGTTACAGATCACTGAAAACATGATCAGATCTTTGAGTGTATCACCCACCTTCAATACGGGCACAGAAGGGACGCGGGTCACTGAATGTGCAAACATCCCTATGGTAATTCTCTCCTATTGCTCGAGTGTGTTCTGCTAAAGAAGCATTTGTGTTTTATTTAATTAGTTTTATTTAAATCTTAATCCAGAATAAGGAGCTGAATTTTCATAGAAGGAACTAATCCTAGACCCTACATAGCCCCCAAATCTTCTTTTTTTGCTACCAACAGCAGTTTAAAGAACTTATTTCCAGTGCACCCATGACAGGCTGTCTGATCCTACTTATTCAGTCTTATACTTAAAGGGGTCAGTAGAGGTTTTGTCCGCTCAAATGCACAAGCCTGAAAAGTGTCACATTCTTCACTCCAGGGAAACGCAAGTCATGACTACACTGGAGTTAAAACTGTCCAGATGAAATCAGAACTGACCAAAATTTAATCCTTTTGGGGGCCAAAGTCAAAGGGTATTTTCTCCAGAAAAAAAGTTTACAAAGGTCTTGTTTTTCTTGTTTCAGCTTGTTTTTACTAAGTGGTTCTGTATTTTCTATTGCACAAAAATATTTAACTAATATTGAGGACAAACAAACAAGTTCCCTAGAGAATTAGCAATGTTTCAATACAATAAAAATGAAGTATTTCAGAGTATGTCTCTATTAATGAAGGAAGGAGGTACTGCCTCATGTGAGCAAATACATCCAAGTGGCACTGATCACCAACTGTAAATTACTAGGCTAAATTATGGTGCAATAATTTGTGCATCCATATACAAATGATGATATTTGAGCTGCAAACATGTAACTCATGTAGCTCGTGGATTCCCAAAACCAAGAACACCAATTTTGTTAATGGTTTTGATTTAGGTACTGTAAGACAGCCACATTTAAAATGAAATTTATGTATACAAACACATAGTTCTTACATAGATTTACAGAAACTTTAGTTGTTGAACCCCAGGGTTCAACTAAAACTTTCAGATAACAAATGTAAAGTCAAACTCAAATTTTCCAAGGCATAAACCTTGTGGTTGGTTTAATTTAGCTTCACGTATCTGATTAAACCCTATAAAACAGTGGCAGCCCCCCAACATTTGAGAATCAATAGAGTTTTTGCAATATGTTCTATTGAAACTATCAGCAGCTGGGCAACACTTCCTCACACCTTGCATATGAAAAGTAAAAAAATATGCTGATTTGGTGTGTCTTGCAGAAACAAAAAGTGGCTTCTGATGATCTGTCTCATCTCAATCTCAAACTGGTCTCTGCCTTCATTTAATGTTTCTGTCTCTTCTAATATCTCTCCTTCCTTTGCTCTTTGCACAGGTTAGCAAAACGCTTCTTTCAGGAAATCCTTTACTGTGCCTGTTACCAACGAACTATGATGCCCTGGGCCATGAACAAATGCCACTGTGATATTTTCCAGCTTAGTTTGAAGAAAACGCGTCAAGTTTGTGTAATTAAATTATTTTTCTGCATTGTTGCCTTGCAAGACAACAGTGTCTTGTACACAGAGGCGTTAGCCTTAGTGAACTGAAAAGGGGAATTCTTTTTCAAGTAAGGTTAATACAAAACTTGAATGCAAGAGCTTAAGCTCTAATATTTCTTTTTGTAAAACAGAAAGAGAACTTTGTTGTTGAACTGTTTTCTCTGACAAGTGCGAGTTTTCAGCTGTGCTTCTGCAGAGATGCAAAACAATCTGTGGTCCAAAGCGGTCTTTCCTTCTATAAAAGCTGGTCCCAACCCACGTTAGTTGACAAATTAAATGAGCCTGGCAGGCTGAAGTTCATCTGCAGGCAACCCTTGTCCATATGCAGCTCCGAGTCTCAGCTGGATGCGACTGGTGGTGCCTGTTCAAGGGACACCCAACCCCGGTGCCATCAGCAGGCTGGAGAGACCCAACCTCCAAAAACCACTTTCTTTCTGCGCTTTTATAGCTTCTAAATGGGAAAAGATTTTAAAGCTGATGAGCCAGTTTATTTCTTATAATAGTGTGTATTCCAGCGGGTAACTGTGGAAATGACAGCAAATAGGCAGAGAGAGATACGGACTGCAGTGATTTTGTCTGTTTGCACAGGGAGGGGAATGACACAGAGGCAAATGTAATTTTCCAGCTCCAGAAAGAAAAAGGGGAGAATTTATATTTCTAATACATCTACTCACCTTCTTTCTCATTTTAATTTTGAAAAAAGATGCCCAGGTTAGAAGAGCTAACTGCAGTTTCTGGGACCAGGCTGGTTCCACAGAACATGTGCACTGTGTTAGGGGCCAGCTCAGGTCGGCACTACCTTGTGAATTTTTATATCAAGCAAACGAGTCCTCAGACTCCAGCTGCTAGAGCTTGCGCTGAATTTTAAGTATTTTTGATTCTCCGTTTGTCTGTGTTTCTGCCTGAGATATCAACTTACATTGCAGCAGTTATGACAGTCAAAACATCCTAAGTATCAAATGCTGGAAGAAGCTGGATCTTGACGGATCTCTCCATAATTTACTTATCTGAGTTAAATATGTACCAGGAAAAAATTAAAGCTAAAACCCAGTGATTTTATATACCTACTAACTAAACTATATACAGTCTCCTGACCCTAATAAAAGTTTGTTATATCATGCATAAAATATGTAGAGCCCGTCTGAAGGGGTGAAAAAAAAAAGAGACAGAGAAAAACCTGATAATCTACATCAGCCATAATTTTTAACTTTTTCTTTGAAGGATTCTTTTGTATTAATAACCTGGCCTTCGGCTGGTTTTCCAGTTTCCATTGAAAGAGAGAAGATTAAGCAAAGATGTTGAATCATTGATATGCATCAAGCCATCTCAACATTGATGCATTAATCAGAATGAGAATGAATAAGATTTCATCACAGTGTTATGGAACAAAAAAATTACTTGCCCATAATTTTACCTCTGAGACATTTCCTAACCGTTTTCAAAATTACATAAAAAAATAGATCGGCAGCAAACATGGTGTTTAACAGTCCCAAATTTACATTTCGAAAGACAGAGTAGACTGTTTGGGAATACAAGTTTGATATAAAACCTGAAAATCTGAGAAAATACAGAGAGATTATGAATATTACCCCCTCCTTAGTATTCAAAGTATACTGTCTCGTAAGAGTATTCTTACTTCTCTGACTTAGTTCTTGGCAGGCCACAACACAGAAAAAATTGTCCTTAAATAAGGAAATCCTGGCCATAATGAAAAAGCATTGTTTGTTTTCTGCCCAGCAATATGTATAATTTATAATAACACTACATTGTGGGACAAAAATGCTATGAACTATTAATAATTTTAAATATACCAGGATGTTCAGATGGGGCATCACTCTGACAGATTTCCTTACAAGTTTTACCTTCCAAGCTGAAAATAAAATATTATCTTAATGAACCTCAAGGGAGATAACAGGACTGGATGAGGTCTAAGCATTAAACAAACCAAATACTCAGCTCCATTTTTCCTGAAACTTTTTTTCTGCTCTTTGTTGGATGAATCTGCTTGTTTTTCTGCTTATGAACTGAAAAGCTCCTGAAAGACTGGACAGCGACATCTGTACTCTTCGAGTTTTAACACTGAACGGAAGAGCGGTAGATGTGACTACAAAAACCACATACACATTTGTCCACAAAACATGAAATTTTTGCACACAACAAAAATTGGATTAGAACTCCAGACTGCCCACACCTTCAGTTAATTCAACATGATTTCACAGTAGTCAGTACATAGGTGATTGGATTTGCATCTTTTGGAAAGGATACTCAAAGGACATCTAGTCCAGCCTCCTGCTTCAACCAGTTTCACTTGCAGCAAGTGCCTCAGGGCCTTGTCTCAGTCAAGTTTTTAATTTCTCCAAGGATGGAGATTCTCCACCTCTGAACCATTTTGGTAACCCTCCTCTGGACTTGCTCTAATCAAGGATTTCCAATCTGGACACAGTACGGCCAGAGCAATCCCACCAGTGGCAAATAGAAGGGAATAACCACCTGCCTCAACCTGCTGCCTACACTTTTGCTAACACCACCCCAGACACAGGTGACTTCCTTTGCTCCGAGGGCACTTTGCTGACCTGTGTTAGACTTGTCCACCAAGACCTCCAGGTCCTTCTCTGCAAACCTGGCTGTTCTGGTGCACAGGGTTACTCCATCCCAACTGCAGGACTTCGCTAAACCTCACAAGGTTCTCACCAGCCCATTTCTCCAGCCTCTCAAGGTCCTTCTGAATAGCAGTCCTGAACTCTAGCATTTCTAATGCAGGACTATTATATTTGCATATGTGCCCTGGATTAAGATAGAGGGAATCATATGTAAATTTAACAGCTAGTCTTATTTTTGGGAAATGTGTGACTGTTTGTCATAGAGAGAAGACATCTCAGAGGAACAGAGCTTTGCTTTGAAAAGCTGCACTCCCTGCGATAGTCCAGGTAAAATCATCAAGGTTCTCACATGTAACACTAAACCCTAGATAGGGGGATGCCAAGCTACCCATCTCCTGTTTCAGTTAGAATCAAATCACTGTTGAAAAGTAGGGTTTACTTCAGAAATGCGACTGGTAAAAATATATACAAGATGCATCCTTTTCCCAAGAAAAACTTGCCTTCTAAGTGGTTTTCTGAATCAGTGTATTAGAGTATAAATGTGGAGCTCTTCAAATAGTAGCAGCTACAATAGTCTACTTCAAAGTGTAAGCACAAATGGTCCAAAGCAAATCACACAAAATGTTCAAACAACTGTTCAAACAAATTTCATAGCCATATATAATTTTGCCAAGTTTCATACCCCTGTAAACTAGAGTTAACTCTTGGAAAGATTCTCACCCTCTGCAAGATGTAATATTCTAGCTGAACAGTGGTTGCAAAAGAAATTGCTGCATGAAAATACATCCCATCAAGACTCACTTGAGAGCAAGACTCTCGATTGCATCATTTGAAGACACTGCTTTTATTGGCTGTTAAGAAAGAATTCTGGTCTTCTATCAGGCCACTGCTGCGCTACCTGCACAGGCTCACATACCCGCTTCCATTGCCTCATTATTCCTTTGTACTTCTCTGTGCTTTGTCATGAGTGATACCTTCTCATTAATTATCAGTTAATTATCAATAACTCTTTGCAGCAACAACCATTCTTTTGTTGCTTATATACTGTTTGCCAGAACAGGCATCACTCTGGGACTACAACTTCTTCATGGTACCGTTACATAAATAGGAATTAACTGCTGCCGTCTGTAACAAAAATGAAATGTTTTATCCCTACCAAATTCTTCTTCTTTTTGAAGAAGAAATCTTCTTCTAGCCAGGAGTTCCAAGATGGAAGCAAAGCAGAAACTTACCTTCTCTTGATGGTAAGCATCGCTCCCAAGAGGATGATAACAAACATCAGAAGACCAGCTATAACTCCGGCCATTTTCACTGTGCTGTCAACTTGTTTTTCTGGCTCCACTGCGTTGGAATTCTGGGTGGAAGCTCCTTAAAAGGTGGAGAGAGAGGAAGGAGAAGATAAAAAGAGAATTTGTAGAATAAGTGTGCAATGTTCCACTTTAAATATTCATTTGAAAGACTAACAACGTATTTCCAATCAAATTGCAGTAGACAATTGTCCATCTTACCAAATCTGCCTTTAATAAGGGCTAATGATAGATAATTCAGAGCAGCAACGGGGTGCAAAATCCCAGTGCAATGCAGATGACTAATATTTCACCATATTACACTGTAACAGGGATTTTACTCTTCTGAGGCACTCAGCATACGCCCAAGAAGCAGGACAATTAATAGCAGTTATAATTTTCATTTCAAATAGCTTAAGTGGAAGTGCAATCCTTACTCATTGAAATAATGAATGTAGAAGTTTGCAGTAACATATCCCATAATACTGCTTGCAGAAACTTTTTTTCTTCTAAAATCAGAACACATTTATATTTTTCACTATATTGGAAGCCTGGCTTTTGTAAAGATACAGTTACAATTATGCGTGTAAAGAGCATTAATCCAACACACAGGGCACCCTCCTCATCATCTAATGTGTTCCACACATGAGTTCTTCTGCAGTCCAGGCAAGACAATGTAATTTCTATTTGAATTATTTTTATTTCTTTTTTAAGAGTAAAGCCTACACACCTAAAAATAAAATATATTTAGGAACATTACTGGCACAGCATTTCTTCTTTTACTTCCTTGTCATGATCTGACTTTAAGAGTCTTTTGCCCCTGCAATAACTGAGGACCTCGCTGGCACTACTATATAGTGATTATTAGATACCTTAGCTCTGCTGACTTCATTACTTGCTGCACAGAATTTTTCCAGATACAGCTTAAACCACTGAGCTTGATTTAGAAAGCCCCACAAGATTTGAATCGTGGCTACTCTAAAGACTAAATAAGCCTGTCTTTATTATATTCTTGACATACTTAACTACTCCTAAAAATATCACCATTGCGTTTGATAAAGGTAAATGAATCGATGTTACATGAGATCATAATCTTATCTTGGGCTTCGCCTTTGCTGTTGGAGTCAGCCGAGTCTTTCTCTACATCTTAAACACAGTAGGAAAAAAGAATCAAAGGTGAAACCAGAGTGCTTCCATCAGAAGACCACAATGTTTTGCTCTTTTAAGAATTCTGTGTTGCTGACCTCACTGGGTTGTTCCTTTGCCCATTTGCCCAGATGTTAAACTGCAAATGCTTTAAAAGGTCTCTGTCTGCAAGGATGAGTCCCAACGGTTACCACAATCAAATCATACAACTGAATATGGGGCTTTCTGATGGGTTCTGAACACAGCCTCAGCTGATGGACTTCCAGGGATGAGGATCTGATCTCGAATAAAATGTTACACTCTCCTCTCATCGCATCTTAAAGAGCACGTATAGAACAATGACACAATGAATGCAAAACAAGAAAACTCACCACATGCAGTGATAAAAGTATGATTTCACTTTTCTTACAGCTAAGCTGTTAATCTAGTTTGTCACAGCAAAACGCAATATTTACCAAGCAAAAACGCTGGCTGTTTCAAACACACATGTAATTTTCAGCTTTTTGTCCCTGACAACTCTACTGCTCTGCTGCATCCACCAATTTTCCCATTCAGTTAAGAATTCACTGGTAATGTCTGTGGGCACAGGTCTGAAATTAATTGGACACCAGAGCGTGAAAATAAAATAATATATTGGTTGCATATCACCATCTTTATTTGACAATCTCTCTTACAATCTTGGATGAAATCTGTCCATGAGGTGAGCCATACAACATCATACAAGCAATGCTGACACTATTTCACAACCAAGTAAATGATAAAGGCACAATTTTTCCCTGAAAATGCCTAAAATTGTATTCGTTTGGAGCGAAACTCAGAGGTACTCCAAATTATCCTTCACTTTAGTTGTTGTTACTCCTATGACCCTAAATAATAGGTGTTAGAGAATGGTTTTCTACCACAAACAGCACAGTCAGGCCCCCTCCACTTTTTTACCATCTGAACACCCTGATGAGTTGTGAGCCATGTTAAAAAAAAAAATTAAGAATGTGCTGTCAACTCCATCCTCTAATCCGCTAGATCAGTTTGATTTTGCCAGGCTGTTGCTTGTTACTACAGGCAATGTGTGGTCAATGCATTTTTATTTGATATTTCTCGTCCCGTTGCAGACTACAGCAGTTCTGGAAAGAGAATAAAAGCTCATTATCCATCCTGACACCTACGCACTGTGGTGACTGATTCACTTGAATCGTCTGTTTAAGTCTTTCTATGCATCTTGGCAAAGGCCAACAATTCCTTTAGGCTGCTAGTCCAACCATTTGTAAGGTGTCTCAGCTAATAGCGCCTAGGGACTGATAATATGACAGTGTCAGTATATTCCCGGGTCTTGGATTCTTAAAGATTCGTAATGAAACATCACCACAAGAGTCCCTTGGTTTTCTGCAGCTCTGGCATATTTTTCTTGTAGATGCCTAAACCTATCGTGGTTGCTGGTGCTCCCACCTGCACCACCACCAGCTTCAAGTAAGGGAAGGATGAAAATGACTTCTACTGCTCCTGAAAGTAACACTTTTGCTTCAGTTTTGCTTCTCTACCAGCATACAGGCAGATCTGAAATCCTCCAAGCACAGAAGCCCATCAAAACTGCTCAGATGGCCATTTCCTACAAATGTCTTTAAACACACTTGGAAAGCTCTGCACAATCATACTTGAAGAGCCACCCTTTTCTTTCTGAAAAACGATGTTTATATACTGCTGACATTAAAAGGGAAAGAAAATAAACTATAACCATATTTTCCAGTGGTTACTCTCACCGTGTTTCCTGGAATAAATTGTTCCTCATAACTGAAGCTGGATACTGGAATAATAGGATATAGAACAGGTCACCACTGTTATTATCCTGTGTTTTTCAGTGGCACCCAGGCCCTTGCTAAGGCCAGGACCCCATTACACTGTATTAACATGAAATAGGACAATTTTCTGCCCTAAGCTTACTTTCTTAATAAAAGAGGCAAATGATAGAAGACAGTGCCAGAGAAGCAAAAACTGTAGGTCCCTTGACTCCTTATCTGTGCATTATATACTAGACCAGGCTACTATATTCAGAGATATACATTTATGTACTGTACAAAATACACTTTCCCAGAAGCCTGACCAGTGGCATGAATCTGACTTTCACAGACACTGGCATTCACCCAGCACTGCATTTTACATTCATAGCTATTTCAGAATTTTAATCCTTTCCCACCAACCTAATTTACTTTGCTTTTTCAATCTCTTTCAACACTCTCAGAGATCCAGCGTCTTGCAGCGAGACAGAACACATTACATGCAGCACATTAATGGGAGACACTGTTCTGGTGATGCTGCAGAGCTGCAAAGAGAGCAGAGGAGGGAAAAACAGGTTCTTTCCCAGAATCGCCTGCCTCATCAGCCCACGAGAAGTCAGATTTATGGATCATCAAACACTGATTTTTTTTTTGTGGTAACACGCTCAAAGGCACCCAAGGTCTAACACATCTGTGCATTCATAGGTACCTAAATCTCAGACTATTTCAGTAAGATGCAACTACTGGAAGCACGGTTTCAGCTCGTTGCAGCTTGCAACCTTTTAAATTCCTTGCTTTGGAAACACGGTTAAAGCTGGCTCTGCAGCAGCTGAAAACTTAATGGCAAGAATTTGAAACCCAAAATTAACTCCAGTATAGAGGGCTGCCATTTGTATTCCAGAGTTAAATCTTCCAGAAGATTTCTACAGCTGAAATTGCTTCTGTCCACAAGGAAAAGATGACATGTTTAGCTACTTTGAGCTGGGAGATGGTTTGCAAGTGATTCCAACAGCCTAAACTCCCATTTTTACCAGTCATAACTAAAGAGGAGAACCTTCTCAAAATGCTAAGAAAGTGAAAAATCATCCACTTACCAGTAAGTGTTCATACCTAATGCTATACACTCCTAGAGCGATGTTAATATATACTTTAAATCCTCTTAATGTTCATGCAAGGTAAGTAATAAATTATGTTATTTACTTTATAGATCTGTAAAGATTAAGAATCTGCCTTTGGCATCAAAGGCACCCAACAGTGGAGCTGAGGAATGACGTTTCTGGACTGACACCCTGTGGCAGTTCCAGCAGACACCTCTCACAGATGGGGATGGGGGGGATGGAGGGAGAAAGAGTGACGGTACCTAAGATACCACGGCAATCTTTCACCCAGCAATTTATGCACAGATATATTATCTGAAAACAATAAACCACCAGATATAAAGTGACCTTCTCTGTGGAGGTGGCACACTGAAGAACATCCAGGAAAGAATGATTATTGAGTGCATGCAGCTAAGCAAGACTGATAATATAAGTTTCTTCTACAAAACCTACCTCACAAGCTGTAATTTGAAATGTTCTTTATTTAAAGCAGCAATTACAATACTGCTTTAAAAAATAAATGTAACTGACAGGAGAAAGGATTCAAAAGAGCCATAGGCAGGAGGAAAAAACAGGTATTTATGTGACATTTCCAACTGAAGAGGCACAAAGAACAAAGTCTCGCCATGGCAGTGGTACCACAATCACCAGTATCCATGTCAGTGCATAGGAGAGAGAAGCATCTGATTCCACATCAAGAGAAGAGAACGCAAACAAAATGGCAGTGAGGACAGCTGGGTCAGACACCCAGGGGTAAAAAAGGATGGTGCAAGTGTGAATGAGGAAGGGACAAAATGAGAGAAGCCACACAAGCAATGGGGGTGCAACCAGATTACAGGAAAGATCCAGAAAGCGGACAAGTCGGTCTGGCAAAGATGAGGATTGGGTTCAAATCTGTAACACCTGAGTATACAGCTTCTTCAGATAGAAAGTCGCTCTTGAAACAAAAAACAATCAGAAAAATAACTTCAAAACCTTATTTAAGCCAGAAAAACTAAAGAAAAATAGCGGTTTCAAAGTCAATGTGAGTTAAAATGAGTTGCTCAATCAGAGTAATTTCTTTGTAGAACATAATGGCCGGACAGCATGCTGAATGTTTCCTAGTAGACCAGGAGGTTTACTTTCAAAAGATAGTTATTCTCAAATCACTTGTAAACATTATTATTTTTAATTTTTTTTTTGAGTGGCCTACAAATGATTAAAGCATCTCTGCATGTAGAAATGTTTTCAGATCCTGATTATATCTATACCTCTGAAACATAGTCTCCAATACCCAAACACAAGGGCAGGCAGCTACCTGTAAGAACGATAACATTGAAATAAAGGTGCGAGGGCATCATTTTATACCCTGATCTGGAATACCTGTCAGCCAACACTACCCAGCCACAGCCTTCTGCATCTGCAGGCTCCACACGTGGGTTGGGGAGGACAGACTAGCTTGCAACTTCATATATACCAGAGTACCTGGACTAACAAAAGCAAAGCATGATGCCCAAGGTTCTGCATATCACAAACCAACAAAGTGAAACAGCTCATCAACTCTGAGAGTTGATTCTGAGAGAGATTCCACTTTGGCTATTTCTCTGTTGCAATTCGTTAAAAAAAAGGAACAACACACCAAATATCGTTACATAGAACATCACTACACCAACATTCCACTTCCAGTTATTGAAGACGACAAAAGCCACAGGCTTAAGACTACAACGAGACATTCTCATTTCTTTAAAAAGCTCAAAAAGGATGGAAAGAATGATGAGAGGCAAAAGCTTTCAACTATACTCTAAGTGGAGAGAGCAGCAAAACAAAGCAGATCTGAAGAGAAAGACAGACCAGAATTTATATGAGGGATTATCAGGCATACAGGTTGGATCTGTAGGATGATGAGGGTAAACACACAGTGAGGAATCAAGATTAGTATTACTAAACTGAAGAAGAATTAAAATATTCCAGTAAGAGAATAATTGATTCTGGAGATTCAAGGCAAATCCACTACAAAGGCTTTTCTTTTTTCCTCTCATTTTTCTTCCTCTCTCTTCAGAACAGAAGCACTTAATTTGTGCTAAAGGCAGATATATGGCCCCCAAGAATGAGAAAGGTTATTACATTTACTTGAAAGAAGAGCTCAGACAAAGAGAAGCTGTTGTGATGCCTATGAGTGATGCGATGGTTTGGAGCACGATAGCATGTTTTCATTTTAGCTCTCCACTTCCGTGGTGCTATTTAGAAACTAGCTTTTAATTATAAAAACTGAAAACAAGTAAAATTCCCATTATCACGAGTTCAAATCTACAGATGTGTCTTAATTCTTATATGGTCTTAAACAGACACAAGGAGATTTTTTTGACTGATACAGGCAAAACCACTACAGTGCATGACAATGCTGTGGATGTACAATAGACACATCACACCGTACGAACAAAAACTAATTAACCTTTGCACCAGCCAGTCCCCTCTAAGCAGTTACTGTGCTCTCATCATGGTTATCATTAAAAATCTGCTGCCAGGCGAGCTGCGGGAATTACAAAATCAGCGAGCAAAGTCCAGCAGTGGGGACAATATGAATACTGCAATAAAGCCACCTTTCAAGCCCGGCTGGTCAAAGGTGCTTCAAGCACCACGGTGGCCGACAAAACCCGTGCCTGATAAGACTTCACCCTCGAGCTGAGTGAGCAGCATGCAAAGGAGGATAACTCACCGTTTTACAGTAAAAAGAGAGTCATACGGCCAATGCATTAGGGAGTCTGCGTATTCCTGCTCTACGTGTGCTGCATAAAACACTGGGAAACTTTCTGCACTTTGCCAAGTTCAGGCAGCACTTCCAGGCATGTCTTGAATGAAGATTTTTCTTTTCCTCTACAGTGGTATTATGAAACTGCCTCTTTCACGCTTACCTCTCCTGTGACATTGTCCCATGTCCTAATGCTACCATACAGTTTTTTAAATGTCCAGTTCCTGGAAGAGACTGAGAATCTAATGCATTAATAATAATCCTGTTCCTGAACATTAGCTCATTGAAAAATCTATGTAAGGAAACAGAAGCATAATGTATTTGTAATAGCCTCGGGTTTGTCGTGCCTTTGGAAGTGCTATTTAAGGACACCGCCAATGATAATCTGTTTTTCAAAAACTTTTTAAGTGATCCACAGTACCTGACTAGCAGCTGGTAGACCTTAGAAAACATTTTTATGTATAGGGAAATGGAGAAGAAATACTGACTACCCAAATAAACTGGTGTAAGAGTATGAGGGTTGGGAACATGCAACATTGGTGTTGTCTAAAAGGTAACAGCCCTGCTCCCACTTCTAAATCCTCCTCCTGCTCCTGTGCAGGAGGCTTTAGGGATGTTCAGACACTTCTTCCTGAAAACTTTCAAGCAGAGGTGAGGAAATTAAAACCCACCCTGAATTTCACAAGCAAGTCATCATCCCTTTCTCCTTGAGCCAAAATCAGAACAAATCCTTCCAGATTTGACCTTCGCTTGCAGCTTTAATGTCCAGCTTCCACCTTTGCTTTTTTCCTCCTTTGCCTGGTTACCAGTTCATCTGAAAACAAAGGTGATGGCACAACCTACCAGCCACAACACATGGCCAGCAGCATCTTTTCACACCAGGTGGGTGTTGAAAGGAGACCACAGCCTCCAGAGCACTCCAGGTCTTCATAAATCCCTCCCTGCCTTGATTCCAGCAGGATGCGACTCACACAACAACGATAAATTACATTCACCTTTTTCTAAAGACTCTTCTTTTCTGAAGCTACCCAGTGTAACCCAGCAGTGGATGCTTTGAATTGCAGAGGTGATGTTTTCACAATTTACTGTTGCTAATCTATCCCAATCTATTCCCTGATGTCCTCTGGAAACTGGGCTGAGGGTAAGAAACTCACTTCGCTTGCGGCCTCATCCAGTTCTGCACCAGGTTCTTCACTAATTCAAAGCTGGGTCATTAGCATGCTAGGTTAAGGAAGCCCATAAAACTGTCATTTTAAATCCCTCTAAGGAAGTCTTGATGCCAAATTTGGTGCAAATGAAGATGCTCACTGGCTTAAGTGGGCATTCATATGCCAGGATGTTTGATTTGTCTACTCAGCAGGGAATATTTGTCAGTAAGAGCAACACAAGCATGTCTGTTATTAACAACAAATTACGGTGATACACAAACTTGTGCTAAAAAAATAACTTTTAGAAGGCAGGGATTTGTTCAGAGTGGGAAAAACAAAAAAAAAACACACCAAAACAAGAAATTAAAACAAACAAAAAAAACACAGAAAAACTTCCGTGCATTCAACTTAAAAAGCATGATAAAACCCTCTGAAACAAATAGCACAAAACAGAATAAACCTGTCAACGTGTATCAGTGTATCAAAAGACAAAATGCAATAACAAAAAGATTTGAAGTGGGATTAGATCTGTTTAAAAAACACATTGTCTGTCTACAAAGCTAGAATATATTTCAGAAAACAACAGAGGCCTCTTAAATGAATCTGAGGGAGCAAGAGCTATTAAATAAACAGTTTATACGTGCAATAAACCTGTGTGTGAATAGTTTTTTTCAGTACTTTTTTTTTTCTCCCCATGACTTCACTGGTCGCTTTTCAGGCCCAGGTTCAGTTCCAAGGTCTGAAGAAAGTTCCCTTTTCCCACGGCCGATGCACTATGTTTCTCTCAATCTTAAAAGCATTTGAACTTCACAACAATCCCAGTACTTTTTTTTTTTGCCACTGTATCATTACAGCTGCCCTGATATATACTTGAACTCACTGTTGGGTGAGGAAGTCATAGCTAGATAGGAACAACTGGGAGAGCAACATTCTAACAAAAATTTAATCCATCCCAAAACTGAAAACCCAATTCTCTTTTCCACTCCTTTTTATATTAATCACATGTAACTCTGTCACATCCCAAAAAGTCAATCTATACACAGGCTAAAGCAGAAGATACTATTTCCACAAACTGATGGGATTTCCTCTCTATATTTAAATTTTCTGGAGTATAATGATGGTAATAGTCCTACTGTTACACACTACGAGGCAAGTTTATGACACACAGACCTCCAAGTTCATTCTGAACCTCCCCATTAGTAACCAGTGAATGATTTTACACCGTGCTACTGAGGCTCAAAGCAGAAGTTTCTATACAGAGGGCTCAAGGAATCAAGTTTTAATTTTTCTGTCACCGTTTCTTCAACAGCAGGACTCTGTTGTCTAAGAGTAAGCGTAATAACCAGCCCCAGAAAATGCCATAGCTAATTTTAATGCAAAAACGTAAAGTGATCTCCATGCATGCTCAGCCTCTGCAGAGGGTCAGCAAGGGATCCATGGGGCTCTTCAGTCGTGCTCAAGGGGTCATGGAAAGATTTAAGTTGTGTTTAGTCCTCCAGATGAGCCTCTGCATGGGTGTATATTGACCTTGGTGCTAAAGGAGTGCCATGTAAGGAATGCCCCTTTGACAACAGTAGTTAGAATATTAAAACATAGTTAAAATATTTTTAAAGGTATTTTCCCATGCAAACCAAATATGAAATAAGAAATCACAAAGCTGCTCAGACTTCTGGAACAGTCTTCTTTTTCTTGACCTGATAATCACCTGTGCTCAAGAGGCTGGGTGGGCTTCCCGTGGTCACCTGTTGCCTGCCTATTACTGCCAAGAACAAGCAAAATTGTTCCCAGGCAGAATGCATGAGGGGGAAAAAAAAGAAAAAAAAGAAAAGAAAGAAAAGAAAAATGTACCTCATAATGATTATTAAATTTCCATTCTTTCATTTGCATGAACTCACATTTTAAAGGAAGGAGGAATGAGTATCAAGAGATAAGGAACCATTAATGAGCCTTAGTTTCAGTTACACTGTGAAATGAATTTAATGCACTTTAAGAATACAAGAGGTAATCGCTCTCTCGGTAAGAGGTTGCAATTTTGTCTAATAAAGTGTCAATATAAATATGTTGCTTTAAAAACAGGGAGAACAAGTCAGTTAATTCAGAAAGAATGGGACATACTAAAGCAAATACTATCAACAAAACCAAATGGCAAAACTAATAAATAAACTGGCTGAATGAGAATTGTATGGCAGAGAGCTGGTAAATCGAGGTTTAATTAGAAACTTATTTTTAAAGAGTGTTTTATGCTAACGACATGCATCCAAGTGACTAATGTCGTGCAAGACGACATTACTCCAGTAATTTAAAAAAACAGAAGTTGCCCATGTGAGGAGAGATGTTTATGGCTGGAAATGGTAAGAAATATGAGACCAATGAACCTGAAAATAAATATATATGCAGAAAAAAAAAAAAAAAAAGGTTAATACAGTTTTTGGATTTAAAACATGCTGGCAAAATACGAAATGGTTACACAGACCCGACAAATGCAGAGAGCTTTCTGATGGGTTGGCAAATATCACCACAGCAAAGGCTGATGATCATAGAATCACAGAACAGTTTGGGTTGGAAGGGACCCTCCCAGCTCCCCCAGTGCCCCCCCTGCCATGACAGGGACATCTTCACCAGCTCAGGTTGCTCAGAGCCCCGTCCAGCCTGGCCTGGGATGTCTCCAGGGATGGTTCAGCCACCACCTCTCTGGCCAACCTGGGCCAGGCTCTCACCACCCTCAGTGTAAAAAATTTCTTCCTTGTGTCTGGCCTGAATCTCTGAACAATGGCCAATGGCCCTTTCCACAAGCATCAGCCAACACTTATACTGAGACACTGCATGCAAGGACATGGGCTTAACAGAGGCGCTTGCCCGGTTGGGCATCTGCTAGCTCTGCTTTGGAAAATGCACTACCGGTGTCACGACCTAGTGCTCAGAAATGCTGAATCCCCCCAGGACATTTGATAAGCCAATATGTAACAACTTGAGAGATCCTTCTTGTGACAACAAGAATCAAGTTCATCTAAAAAGGAGCACCACACACAAAACCATGTCCAGGAGTGAACCACTGGGAGAGGTGGAAAACAGCTCCTGCTTGGAGCTGAACTGGGCTGAGGTCGATCTGAACAGTCTATTTCTTGCTAAAAGAGGAAGAGAGAAAACCAGGAAATCTCCAAAACTCTCTTTAATGTACTAAACCACAGAGTTGTCTACTTTTATTTTCTTGGTTTGGAGGCAATGGGATGTACAAAGCAGATTGCCTCCCAGCCTACTGAAGTGACGACAGTGGAACAGCCTCATGCGTCTCTCAAGTAATTAAAGCTACTCAGCTTCTGAACAGGTGCCTTGCAGCAACACCCAAGATCTGTTATAATCCTCCAGTAACATGCTGCCTAACACATTTTATTGCCTAATTACTCCCACACTCACGTTTAGTGCCCTTGTTAATCCAGTACTTCAAGGGAATACTTGCCTTGCTTAAACATGTCTTGATCCTCATCGTCCTCTCATGGGTGTAAATTAGAACTCATTTCACCAACATTAATGGAGCTACTGCAGTGTCGAATGTCTAGGAATGGAAAAATTAGGCCTATGGCCCAAAATGAACATTTGGTCTGGCACCAGTAGTACGTATTTATTTTCTTGCATCAAAATATATTATGCTTTTTCTCTGGTACCAACTCAAAGCGGAGTTTCTAAGCCGTCAATGCTGAGATTAGCCCCAACTACAAAACTTTTTCTTTTTTTCTGACTCTTATCAAAGACACCACAGCGGTATCCTTGCCAGTAACTCGGACGATTTTGTTCAAGGTAGACTACAGGTTTGCTTGTTCTGTCCTCAGAAAGACAACACCACAAATAAAGGCGAATACAGGGCAATGCCATTAGACATAATCAATAACGAGTAGACAGAAGACAGCACAGACACAGCAGGTCATCTGGAACATCCCAGCTATCAGCCTTTGATCAGGTCACAATGGAATTCTAGTTTCACGAGTGTCTCTACCCATTGCCAGAGAGCAGCGAGAGGGCAGATGTGACACCCCTTGTCAGGGGCTGGGACGTGGTGTGGTTGAGTCCTTCTGTTCGTATTAAATTAATGTATGATAGGAATTCAGCCTCATGACGTATGGAAATCTGAAACTGTGGGAAAGCACCAAAGCACAGAACCACATTGTTCAGCTATTGCTCAGCTGCTCACGCTTCGCAGGTGCCAGCAATGGAAGATGCTGTTACGTTACTGAGACTACAAATTCGCTTGTGATGCTACCTTGCTTGTGGGCTGCAGGCAGTACTGTACCTTTGAAGAGCTACAACTGCATCAAATTAGCCACAGCTGTGCATATTCCACTGTCTTTGCTAACAGTCAGGCTCTGACATACAAAATTGCAATTTATGGAGTGAGAACAAGAAAAAAAAAAAGAAAAAAGAATTTCCACAGATATTTCCACACTTCATGTATGGAAATAAGATATCTGCCTATAAATCAAAAGAGATATCCATGGAGACAGTGAGAATAAACACTAGAACTATCCTCATTTCTTGTCCTTTTCCATTCACATCTACCAAGAAAAATCCTAAAGATCACCAAAAAACAATGGCTGTAGGCATCCTCAGGCTCTACCCATCTCTTTTACCTCTCATCAAATTAATTTTATTAAGAGATCCTTTTTTAAAAAGAGAGGACATTCAGTGATGGCAGGATGAGGGTGGCTTATTGACTCTTCCTCATGACCTAAGCCGTTAATGAAAATTAAATCAGTTTGCAGAAGTCAGGTCAAGGTCAAACATGTGACTCTTTCCTGAAGCACCCAAATCAGGCAGGGCAAATCAAAAGGACATGCAAGAAAGGGACTTTTCAAGCTACACAGGTTTTTATTTTCCTTTGAATAGTCACAGAACAAAATCTTTTCTGCTAGCATGACAACATTCATCCACCAACTCCTGAAAAAGGAATGACTGAAATGGAAGAAACTGCAGGTTTCCAAAAATGAATTAATCCAATTTCTCTGATCTCATGACTCATTTCATCCAGACTCATCTTACCCAGTCCTGCTCTTTCTCTTTCTACCACCAAAAAGCCAAAAGAAGGTATTCACATGGTCACATCACTACCAGCCGGAAAAACTGAAGGGGAAGGGGGGGAGACTGAGACACATTGAATGTTTGTAACCCAGATAAATGAATTAAATAAAGATTTTTACGAGGAACTTTCAAAAACAAAAGTGACAAGAGGACATGGGGAGCACCAGAGCCATACACAAAAGGGACAAAAGGGGGAAATAGCTCATCCTCCTCGTCTTTCAGTGGTGACACAACTGCTCACAGCCCCACCAGTTTGCATGTCAGGTCCCAGCAGTGAAAACAGCTGCACAGATGGGAACTTCGTGCAGCACCTGCCATCTCAGTGCATGGTTTTCTGTAATGCACTGGGGGTGTCTCCACATACAGATGAAAAACGTCCTTTTCTGCTACCCAGTAACTGTTAGCTGGCGCTTCTTTGATCCTTCTCAACTCCTCTCTAAGCCCAGATACAGGAGCGATCAGGGGAAAGTACCTCGAAGTAATTAACTTCTGTTGCTGCTACAAGACAGGAAGGAGTGAAAAGAATGGAAAAAAATTGGATGGTTCCTCAAAGAAAAGAGGGTCATGGGTTCCTGCCGATTTTATTTAACTCTGGACAGACTCCATAGGCAGCCATGCATTTATTTCACATCACAGCAAAGGCGTGAGCACAAGATGGCAAACCTGAATTTCGGAAGTGGAGAGCTACCTGTAGCACAGCCCATGGCAATTTCCCTGTCATTTCCTTACCACTCATTTTGAGACTACGATATGTGTTAAAGCCTTTTTACAGCTACTCCTCTGTTTGTGTTACAAGCAAATTGGTTTCTGACACCTCTGCTGGTGAAGTAGACCCTGGGGTGGTTTTGAAGTCCTTAGAAGAGTTGTTAAGAGCAACTCTAAGGTCCAAGAAGGAACCCACACATTGTCGTCACTGGTCCCCCAAGAGCTGCACCTTGTGAAGCAAGCTGGGGATCGGAGCGTTGCATCTTCACACCATTTGTCTTGCGTTTGCACAGCCTGGTCTGTTTGATCTATCAGTTTGGTCTATTCTGAACTAATTGCAAGGAAAACAACGAACATACTCTACTCTGTTTGTTGAATTGTACCATGAAAACGGTGTGACAAGAATCGTGCCCCACTGTGTTCAAGGTTAGGCTTACATGACGTCTGCTCTTATTTATCTACTTTATACAGTTATGGAGAGAACAACATTAATAGGAAGCTTTTTCAGTGACATTCCGCCAATAGCAAGAACAGTCCAAAGGGCAGAAAAGCTGTCAACAAAATAACAGAAAGGAGGAACCACAGGGAGACAGATGCCTTCTCTTAAAAAAAAAAATAAAANAAAAAAAAAAAAAATAGCAGTCCACACATACATTGAAGTGGTTCTGGAAATTGTTGTTTTGACTTTGTAATCTTCTTTTAAAAAAAGAAAAGAAAAAGTAGCTTGTTCTTCGAATAGCAACTGTAATCAAGTTGCGTCACCACTGCAGCCTTTACATTACTGGCATTTTGCTTTGCAGGAAAAATAGACCCACATACCTTTTGTTGCCAGCCGGACACAGTTGATTTTTGTTTCCTGAAAAAAATAAATAAAAAAAAAAAAAAGAAGGAAAATATTAAGGGGTGTAACTTGCCCATCTGCAATAAACATACATTCCTTTAATAAGGTACTAAAACAGATAAGCTTTTCTTTACACTTTGTTTCTGAAAATACTGTAATAGCTTCAGTTGCATACAACACTCCATACTAATGGACTTGCCTACAAATGCTTCTCTAACTGGTGTGAAGTTAAGAGTGACAACATGTTTTTCCACACTCGATATGTGAGTGATGGGTCCTGTGTAACTGCCTGCTTAACTAATAAAATTTACCAGCTAAATGACCTGATCTGTAATAGGCAGACAAGCCTTGGGTCAAAAGTACATGCAACCGTACATTGAATTTTCATGCACCATTACTGCAAATTTTGCAAATTGGTTATTTATTTAAACACATGGCAAACAGACACTGAAATAGTCATTGGAATATTTCAGCTCTCTGAAATGTATGTGAAGCGAAGCAGTGTGCTGTACAGCTGGCTCTGCCAAATGAGCTGTTCAAACACAACCCACAGCGCTGCGGTTTGTCATCGCGGAGCTGGGATAAAACCCAACACTTTTGTTCAATCCGCCTCAGAGCCCGCAGATCTGCGTAAACAGGAGTTTGGATCGCAAAAGCAATGTTGGATTTGGCTTGACTGAAAGCTCATACTCGGCAGCCTTCTCAGGCCACTTCTGCTGAAAACCCATCCTTTCTGGTGTCCCCGGCGCCCCATTCTACAGCCTTGTTGGCACCGACTGCTCCTGCCCGATGCACAACCGCCATCCAAATCTTAACGTTTTTCTTTGGTTAAAAAGCTGACTTTGTCACGCAGTAACCTGCTGCATGGTTTTCTGAGCACTTTATGTCTTTACACGCTCTTGTACATGTCTCAGGTGTAACGAATGCCACATCAATTACCGTGTGTAACAACACGACATTAATATGGATGCTGTCTGTTCTCCGGAATCAGGAGCTGGTGAGCAACTCATTCCATTCTCACATAACAACACGAACACTGTGAAAGTCTAAATTTGCTCTTGGAGAAAATCTGTGACAGACCCTCCTTGGCCTGAGCAGAAACACATGGTCCCATCGTGCCCTTCTCCTCACATTTATGTTGTGAGTAGGAAGGGGACGATCACAGGATCCACACTGGGAAACACAAGGCGATTCCCTCTGATCCCTTTCTATGCATTCCTCAAGATTCCTCAAGTCAGCCACGCTATCAGGATTGAAGTAACCCTTTGTGTAGCCTAAAAACAACCAAATATTCAGGACAAACTGCTCCTTTGTTGATCTGGCCTTCAAACTCTCTCTAAGGAATTCCTGGATCACCAAGGACAAACCATGTCTGTTAAGGACATCCCTTCCCAGCCATCCAGCCCCTGGAGTGGGACTGAAGCCCTGTTAATCCCAGTAAACCAGAGTCATCTCTCTTTGGTGCACTGACCCCTCTCTCCTTCAAAAATCAAATCCTCTACACAACCTGCACAACCATCAGCACGGCAAAGTCAACAAAACTGTGCAACAGAGCTCCCCATCCATCTCTGCCTCGTGTATCATCAGCTTGAATTGCCAGCTATTCTGGAAATCCAAAATCTTTATTACTAGTGATGATATATGAAGCAGGAAAACCAGAGCTTTATTTTCAGAGCACAGCCTCAGCACATAATGCTGGGTATTATAAGACAGACAGAATCTGATGTAGTTTACAATCTAAGACAAGGTGACCTGGAAAATCAGTGATGAAAAATAAATAAAAAATATCAATATAACATTTTTGCAGTCTAAAAGTAGGTGGATACTTTCTCACATTTTTGTTGTGGAAAGTTTTCTTGTGTATTTATTGCTTCTGCTAGCTTCAAAGTGCAACAAAAAGCTGGAGAAATTAGTCAATGCTGAGAAAAGGTGAGAAAACAAAACCTGAAATCTTGTTAATGATGCTGCAACTGATCTCATTTGAGCATGTGCATATTCCTGCACATGACCCCCGACAGGGTAATTTGAGAAGACAGGATGTGGTGTGTTCTGTTTGCATCTACATCCACTAATTGCTGCATTTAGCACAGACAGTCATAGTTATTAGAAGACCATGATCTGGCACTGCCAAAAGCAAGGGCAATCAGTCACTAAAGAAACAAGACATCTGGACTTCAGAACTTCATTTCAAATTGCACCTTCTGAGAAGGAAAACATCAAAGAAACCCACAGAGACACCAGGCATCCCGTTACTAGGGATGCTAAAGTTTAAAGACTTGAACTTTGTCCATATTCCTGATTAGGGCTAATTATCCCATCGATTTCCATTGATCATCTCATTGATCAACCCACTGCTCATCTCCGTGGTGTCTCATAAAAATTAGATCTGTTGAGATTTACTCTATTTTTCTCTGGTTGATGCTGAGAATTGTGAATTTGTATGAACTTTTCTACCAAGAAACAGAATAAACAAGCACCTGTTGGTTGTTTTTTGTTTTTTGGGTTTTTTTTTAAAGAAAAAAACCAAAAACCTTGTAAAACCACTTCCCCATAATCACATTTGTTTTCTGAAAAATACTACTTTTGATTTAGACAAGTTGCTTTCCTGCCCATGGTAAAGTAAGATGCTTCTGCTTAGCCAATAGTAAAGCAGGAATAAACAACATAGGTAGTTCTCAATTATCCATCCAGATGTCTTAAAGTAACTTTAAGAATAACAACGAAGTAGGTAATAAAAAAGTTGTTAAAAAAAACCAACAACAACAAAAAACCCAAACAAACAAAAAATAAAAACAAAACAAAAAACCACCATCAATTTCCCCAATTTTCAGTCTCTGTTTTGTTTCGGAGCATTCTTTGAAATGCTGTGATATCTAATTCCCATTTTATTATATCACAGAAGTTACACAGGGCCTTATATGTCTGCAACAACCTTAACAATGACCCAAGATCCTACATATTCAGCATAGATATTTGTTTTGCATTATGGCTGAAGTCACAAGAATAATTCAATTTAAGATCCCACTAGCGCTACTACTTTGGCTCTATATCACTGCCAGGTTACGGCAGATGTTTTATATCCAAACAGTAACAGAATAATGTAGCTGTATTTTAAACAAGATCCAACTTTCATTTCCCAACATGCTCCCTATCCAAAAAACTTAGTGCATATTAAGCCTACCTACGTTTACTAGAATATATTTACATAAGTTCCATTTCTGGACCTGCCTTCCACATGAATAAAACATGCTTACATGGAACCCTCACCGAAAGCTGAATCCTGAAGTTTTCAAGTCCGCACACCATGAACACAGAGCTGGACCTACAGTCACAATGAGCTGGAAACGCTCCGTAGAGGACACAGAGATTGAAACCACACACCAGGAGCCTGGTTTAGCAGCCCTCTGAATTTCCACTTTTTTTTTTGTTGTTTGTTTGTTTTTAATAATTCTTTTAACATAGTTTATTTCTTTCTTTTTCAAAGAAAGGGAGCTGATGCTGTCTACTAATTATTTAGGTTCCTAAATGCACGTTTCACTGAAGTACACTGGATGACAAGTTCTGCCTCTATCTCTTTAGTGTTTGAATGAGAACGATTTTCTGCAGAAAAAGACTGTAAGGGCAGCAGGCCGCATGTTGATGCGACAGCTGTATCTTCACAACCTAAGAGGGCAAATGATTTTTTTAAAATTTTCTTTTAAAATGACAGCTTGCTGTTTATGAACAACAATACAAGAAGCAAAGCTTTTTCATCCGTTTTCACACCCGCAATTTTTTCTTTCCTTTACTATCCCATGCAGGGACAGGATTCGGACACAACGATCCTTGTGTGTCCCTTCCAACTCAGGACATTCTATGATTCTATGATTCTGACTTTGCATCAGTTAAATAGTACCTGCCATGTCTGAAGAACCACCTGACAGCACCAGTGAGACCTGCTGTCCCCAACAAATTTAGCCCAAATTTAGTTCAAGGAAGCTCTAGATTGTGTGTTTCTTTTTTATCCCACTGAAGCCAACTGTTTTCTGTCTTTAAAATTAATCATGTGCATGTGTCTGTGCAGGGTCAATGTACTCCCCTATAATTTCTTTTGCCAGCTTAAGGAAACTGCCAAGAGACTAAGAAAAACCTAGTATTGCCTTTCCAATTATCAGCTATTTTTAGTATCTGTGTCACTTGGAGAAGGGAGGTTTGACAAAGTGGTTAGGGCTTTTATTATTTACAAGTTACATTTATCTCGATATACAGTTAACCATTGAATACCCACACCTCTCAACAATGAGGTAGACTGGATAAGGATTAAATTTACTGTCCAGAAAACACTCAGGTCCACATACTCTGCCCCAAGGTGGCCAATCAGACGTGGAAACAGGGGCTTACAAAGAGTCAGGTGCTTCTACTGCTGCTTTATTTCTGCCCCAGCAGCTCCAACATGAGATTAAAGAGTAAATGTAAGTGAACAAAACTGTACACCTGAATTCCTACTGAACACAGAGCACCTCAGATCTATTTAATAGTTCACAGAAGCAATGCAGGCGGCCTTGGTGACACTTCATTTGTCAGGACACGGCTCGTGCTGAACTGGAGAACCTCATCGGTTATTTTTTTGTGGGCTATCTCCACAGGGATGAACGCCACCTCTCTGCTGGCAGCTCCATCCGTACCTCCAAAATGTCCAAGAAGAATGTTGTATACTATGAGCAGACCTGTCAGCATCTAGAAATCCAGCCTGAAGTCCCCTGATAATAATGAACTGCCCGATTGTGCATGTAGTACAAGTCATTAAGAGAGGGGAAAAAAAAAAAAAATCAATAAGAATCTCTGTAGAGTCTATCATTCCCTCAAAAATAATATTCTCATTGATTCCTGTGGTGCTACTTTTCACAGTTCTGGCCTGAAAACATCATTCACCTGTTGGACCACCGGGCTGGGGGAGCAGCTGGCAGCATCCCTGCTTCATCTCCAGCTGCGTTACGGAGGCTCCTGCCTCAGCTCCCATTTGAAGGAAAAATGGCCAAGAGTTATCGATCACAACTGTGCCGCTACAGATTTCATTTTAACTCAATGAGGTAAAATGCAACTGCAGGAAGGATTTTTTAGAAAGGTCTGGTTTCTGAGCTGGTCAAAAATTCAGGCAGGTTTCACAGCAGCCAAAGAATTTTCCACGTATGAGCATGTGGCTGGATCACTAACCAGAGACTCACCCCGATAAAGAACTTGGGGACAGTAAAACCTGCAACATTTAACTTTGATCATTTAGTCAGTGTAAGGATAAGGAGCAACATGGTGCTACCACAGAATCACAGAATGTCAGGGATCGGAAGGGACCTC
>VWYH01009986.1:159328-180866 GCA_013399365.1 Pampusana beccarii
CCCTTTCCATATTGATCCCCATGAATGAGGTCACCCCTCAGTCTCCTCTTCTCCAAGCTCCAGAGCCCCAGCTCCCTCAGCCTTTCCTCACACTGGAGATGCTCCGCTCCCTTCAGCATCCTCGTGGCTCTCTCTTTGTACCACCCTGGCCTCACCTTTCAGAGGGATAAACCCTGGAAGGGCTGGTGTTTTGAAGGGGCCGAGCTCAGGGAGGTTGTGCAGACAAGGCAAACGTCTGCTCCGCCGGGCAGCCAGCTGGAGCAGGTGGCACCAGGACAACCAGCAAACACCAGTTGGCTACCTGGAGGGCTGCGACAGCATGTGTGGAGGTCCTGCCAGAGGACACCGAAGCCAGGTGTCCATTCTCCTTCCTGAGTCACCTCCTGTGCTAACTCTTTCTAACAATTAAACAGTAACTCATGGTGCTTCTCACCCTCACTGTTACACAGCCTAGAGCTTCTGGCTCCTTTTTCTCCTTTTTTTTTTTTTTTTTTCTCCCTCTTACTTCAAACTCTGACACGTTTCAGCTCAGCATCTGGCTTTCTACAGTCCCTAGGAGGGAAATTCACACAATTTGGAAGCGTTTTGTATAACAAAGCTGAAAACCTCTCTGTTTCACATATGTTCTATTGAGACCCCTGTCTGGAAGCAACGTCACGTTGACCAAACTTCATGCAACTGTACACAAAAAAAAATTCAGCCAGCGACAGCCATCTCATTCAAACTCTCCAACAACAAGTACAACATTGCACAAGAGAAGGCAGAAAAGCTCGTGATCTGATTTTGCAGCAATTTGCCACACTTGTTTTGCATCCAGCTGTTAATTATGTTCCTTTCACTGTAACAATCACAGCTAATGGTTGCAGAGCAGACGAGAACACCAAATGAGTACAGTCCTCCATGTACAGAAGAGCTGAAACAATGCAGAACTCCTATAACACTTCTACCTCCTCCTAATCAAGCTTTTTGACCAAATACAGAACGTTTCTTCAAATTAAGCTCTCCCCAGAGTCCTGCATTTCCAAAGGAAGATGATGTGGTTCACTGCACAAAGGTTTCTCATTGCAGGTTCCAGGTGTGGAAAGAAGTTTCATCATTCCACAACTGTCAGTGATTAATGAAACTATAGAATATCCTAATTAAAAAATGAGTGGCAATGTTCTGTGAAGTTTTTCATGTGCAAAGGAACATAAGGCTACATTTTAATTGTGCTAAATTGTTCCTGTTTCAGGTTTTTAGCAGATGTGCATCATTAAAAGTGCCACATTGCACCCATAACTATTAGTAGGCTTTATGAAGACCAGTCAAAGCTGCTCAGCTTATAGACGTAAAAGAAAACCCAGAATTCTTAAATACAAATATATCTGTAAAACAATTCTGGGAATGAAACAAATCTTATTATTTACAGCTGCAAAAGACCGGATGAAAAACAGCCCCTAATGTTTGAAATGTGGGGCTTAAGGATTTTATCCAGAAACAAAAAGTATTCCAGCTAGTCCTCTGAAGATCCATATTCCACTCTTCGACATTTCCTCCGTACTTCTTCTCATAGCACTGGACTTTGAGGATATATAAGCATATACTGTACCAATATAAATCATTAACACAATTGCTTGCTCAAACAGGAATGTCTTTTGACTGGCAGGATACTCCTCATGCTTTCACAAACTGTGCCTTGTTGCATACAGACTCTTGGGATTAATTATGCCTAAAAAGTCCTTTACAGTCCTATGTTCCTATTAGAACAGCCCAAGCTCATCCTTTTTTTGAGTCCTTATCACCTTGTATGTAAAGAGTGTGGTGCAACCTGCCAGCCACAGAGACCCAGAAACAGCAGGAACCACAGGACGTTTCCTTAATCCCGAATGCCAAGGGAAGACCACATTTCCATTCATATAACCCATTTATGGCATATTATATTGTACTTAAGCAAATAAAGTTTTTTTCTTCCCTGGGGATCCATTCACTAGCAATTAACTATCACACAAGGGGGAACTAACTAGACACAGAGAGACATACACATATATTTCACAATTTCCTTTATAAAGGCAAATCCGAAATTGAATTAATTAACTAGTGCTGGAAGGAAACTATATCGACTAGAAAAGAAACCAAGCTGAAAAACAGCACAGTATTGAAGAGATTTGTGCTTGTCAGCCACACTGCAGAAACTCTGCAGGAGAATGGTGATAAATGAAGGCAGTAGAATACCAAGATATGTTGTGAACATTCATTGGCATTGCTAGCCTGTTGAATGATGTACGGTCCCCTGCGACGTGCAGCTGTGTTTCGGGTATAAAAGACACTATCCTAAGTGGAGACCTAAGCCTACACCATTCACCTTTGATTGATTTTTCTAATTTCACTCTTTCAGAGGTGATGTCTCAGAGAATTTATCTATGTTAGAGTCAGATTCATGAAAGCACTGGCAAATGTGCTAATAACACAGCTACCCAACTTCTTGATGCCATGTTAATGCTTTAAGACTCATCAAGAAGCCAGAGTGTCAAATGGTATCGTGTTATGTGATAACAAAAAACAATTAGGGGAATTAAAGTGGAGGAAGGTGAATGACTGCTTAGACTGGATCTGGCCCGTACACTGAACAGACCTGAAACAGGAAAGTGAAAAGAGAAGGTGATAAACTATTCTAGGCTGGAACAGAAGAATGGAAAAGGGAGAAGAGGCCTTCACTCTTCCTATGATGGGATTTGTTGGGGCATTACGTGTATGTCATTTGGGTCTGAGAATAGGGTAGACTGTATCTCCTGTGCTGTCTCCATTTTAAACCTAATATCACAGAGAGAATATGTGTGAAAAAAAATGGTCCGGGGTATTCAAAAGGAGTAAAAAAGACATGCACATAAGTCCTCCCTGCAGTACAACTTAGATTTTGCTCGAGCTGGAAATCCCAAACATAAATGCTACATTGTGATGTGACCAAATGCAAGCTAAAAGGTAATTCAACTTCATAGCTTTTGTGTAGTTCTCATCTCTGAATGTCTCCTCCAAAATCATAAGCATTGTGAGCTGGAGACTATCAGGATATTGCAGTTACGTCTTTTAAAAGGACAATAGCGCCTACTCCACCATCAATGCAAGGGAAAAAGAGAAAAAACGAAACAAAACAAAAATCACAACAAATACTAAGCAATTAATTTTGTAAGTCGCATGCCAACATGTGACTTTACATTGCTTGACTCCCCAATAGGTTTCTCATCAGATCTAGGTGTCAGAGGGAGTCTTGCATGCAGGACAAGTAGTGGCATGTTTAATTTCGATCAAATGTCTGTAACAGGACCATGAGGAGGAATTAAACTGGCACCCAAAAGAGAATGAAGGAGAAAGATGCGGAGGACAGACAGAAGCGGTCATATGTACAGATCCAATCTCAATTTTCTCTGCACTTACTCCGTTTGCCTTGCTAAGAGCCTGGAAGTATATGCTGTAGCTTTTCAGGGGAGAAAGTGGAGCATTCCAGTAGCCATTGTAGGTTTTGTTGTCGCCCACCGTGAAGGGCTGCGTGACGGGCAGGTTGACGGGTTTCAACTCTGCTGCGAAGTAGTGAGGGGAGTCCAGGCTGGACGCGTTCCTGTAGCTCACGGGGACAGAGAAGCACTCGATGATGTCTGCAGCTCTTCGTGCTTTCTGCAGCTTCTCCTCCTTGACAACAAGTTGATAGACGCTAGGAGGGAGAGAGGAAGGCAAGATTAGAGCCCCGAGAGCCTTAAATAGCAAGAGTGCTTTCAACAATAAAAGGAAAAGGTGAAGTAAGAAAAACACTGATATACTGAGCAGGTGTCTTTATAGTTCTCTCGATTCACTTTTGTTTCAGGAAACCACAACAACTCTTCATATTATTTCCAGCTCTATGAAATGTTAATCCTTTTTGATTCCCACTAAGCTTTTGGCGTCTATGATATAAAACAGCAATCTTGTTATTTCTTGCTTACTACTTCAGGCTCATGGAGATTGCAAAGTATTCAAATACAATGTTGTTGGCGGTTGCTTTTTTTTTTTCTTTAGACAGTTAACAAAGCCCTGAAGTTCCTTGCTGCTACGGCTCAGGCAGGTTTAGTGTCTGCTTAACATCACTCACCCATTTGACAAAGAAAGATACCGCTGCAGTCGTTCTACTTTTTGTCAGGATATTCACATGCGCTGCTTTCGCCTGTCTACGCGAGACTGGTCCTTTGTTTCTTTAGACAGGGGAGATCGATTAAAAGATTGGAAACAGCCAGCAGCGGATCGCTCTCCCGGCTGCCACGGGCTCATTGCTGCAGAAAGATTGGCCTGAAAAATTTCTAGCATGGCAATAGCTCATCAATGCTCCTGCAGGAAGCGAAGTTCTGGCACCTTCAACAAGCAGGAGTGAAACAAAACCTGCCTCATGCTTTCGAATTAACTGTTTCTTCAGGTCTGCGGGGACCTGGCACATTCACTGCTAACAACAAAGAGGTCAGTGAATCACTTGGAAACCATGGGGCTCCCACTGCTAGACACAAAACCAACTCATCCTTACAAGTACAATGAATTTATGAATTAGTACTGAATCTTTCCTTACGCAGGCTGCTACTGGCATTTGCTAATGCAGCAGGAGCACCCACCAGATGTTTGGATTGCAGCCTTTAACGATCATAGAATCCTTTCGGTTGGAAGAGACCATCGAGTCCACCCATAACCTAACCTAACCTAACTCTACCACTAACCCATCTCCCTAAGAACCTCGTCTAAATGCCTTTCAAACCCCTCCAGGGATGGCGACTCCACCACTGCCCTGGGCAGCCTGTTCCAATGCCTGACAACCCTTTCCAGGAAGAATTTTTTCCTAATATCCAATCAGCATTTTGGAAAACTTTCCTCAAACCTACAGCTCATTGGAGACTGTAATAAAATATTTTAGATCTTCTCTGATATTTATGATTTTTAAAAAGATATAGGGGTTTCCCTGCAAGGCTTCAAGTATTGAGGATGTGGTGGGAGCTGTAAGCAAAACCCTGCTTAACCTAAAACCTCTCCTTAGCCTAGCAAGAAAAACTTCTAGCTTGACATTTTGAACACTGTTTATTAACAGACTATCTGCAGATTCTTATTCTGACCCTTCTCTCTGACAATAATAATCTGCACTACTGGGAAAGTTTGTTATTTCGTCAGCAACGTGCAAAATTGTAGTTGAGATTTTTATGGGCATGTGCCACACACTTTCTAACCTGAAAATGGTTGCTTTCTATGTTATCCAATCCCAAACACTTGCATTTTCTGGTTACAGAAAATGTTTCCTTATGTATATACAGAAATATATGCATAAATATATATATATAAATCTCCTTTGAGCCTACAGAGAGGCCAAGGGCTCCCTCTTCCCGTGTCCCCAGCCCTGCCGTGTCCAAAGGGTGACTCTCATTCTCTTGGTGACCTCACCTGCAAGCAATGAGCGTATTTACTTGTCTGTCTTTGGAGAAGGGGAAAATCCCTGGGACATGAATTGCCAGGTAACTGAACTCTTTCCCTAACCATTAGAGAACTTATTTACCTCTGAAGACATTCTCAATTTCTCTTTTGGTGATTCCAATATTTGCTCCACCAGTATAGGCACTCTTTTTTTTTTTAATCATGAGCAACAGTTTTGATACATATAGAACCTAATAACAGATATTTTTTTGTCTGTATTCTTCCACATTTCACTCTGCTACCTGGCCATTAACATACTCCTTCCTTTCACAGGGATAACTCCTCCTTTTAACGACCCGAAATTTTACTTTTAATGTTTATTCTTTTGGAATAAATTGAGGTGTCTCTGGAAGCACAACAGTACATCCATGAGCATCCAACTGAAATGTAACAGACATTCCATTTGTGTTCAAGTTAAAACCCCATTAATCTACTCAAATACTGTCTTCTTTTCTATGAAACAAGTATCTGAGCTGGTGCTGCTGTCATTGTTCCCTCAACTTATTCTGCTGAAACTTAGGATAAGTGACTGACTGCTTTCTTGGCATTTTTTCCCTTTATGCCCCAGCTCCCATTGACAGCACTTTCATCTCTGTATACTTTACCTGCTTGAACCGGTGACCCTCACCCTCCAGCCTCACTCCTTTCCCCGAGTCTCAGTTATTTCCTAATGGTCAAGTGGCCACTCTCAAACGAAGTGGTCAAGTGGCCAGAAGTGTGGCTGATTTCAAAGATTACTCTGGACAGAAGAATACCTCTCTGAAAAATTGTTTCCTTATCAAACGATTGCTCTGGGTCTTGCTTTCTGATATTTTGATCCCAGTATTTTGATACATTTCGACCGTCCGAAGTGCAGGATGCACAGTTCACCCCTAGCTAGTTTACAGACTGGCAGTCTCCTTTCCTTTTCTTTTCTTTTCTTTTCTTTTCTTTTCTTTTCTTTTTCTTTTTCTTTTTCTTTTTCCCTGCCATATCTTTTTTTCCTTTTCAGGTTCTGCTTTTTTCCTCATGTGTTATTTTGACCTAGGACCAGAATTTTCTTGACTGCCTTTAGGGCATTTTCAAAGATCAGCTTCTCTGCATTAACCAGTGAAGTGCTGCAAGGCACACCAAGTGCTTCCCCATGCACAACCATCAGCATCAAGATGCTCTCATAACTGTTTGCCTTTTCATTGGAGAAAAACGCCAACGATCTTACATCCAAATGAAATTCCAGTGGGAATTCTGAGTAGCAAGCACACAATTACCCACCCTAAAGTTCGGCCAAACCATCTGCACTACTGCAATTCTCAAAAGAGTAAAAGTAATTCAGCTTTGCTCAGAAGATGATAACTTCCAGTGGTACATTATGACCCCCAAGACTGCAGTCGGGCACTAACTCAAAATCAATTCAGTGAGTACGATCTGCCCTTTTGGCCTTCAGCTGCAGACACATCTCTCCTTGGGTGCTGGAACAAGGTCAACCGTTTGCAAGTTGTTATGACTGACAATTCTGTGATGCGTGGCAGCGTGATTACAACCAAGGGAAAGGAGGAGTACTTTTCCAAAAGAAAAATAAAAGAGCTATAGTGTAGGGAAAAAAAATAGTGGGCAATGGAAATGAAGAGATGTCCAAACTATTCTAATAGCTCTTATTTGGGCTTCCAGGGAGGCAGTAACATGGGTCTCCTGGGGCGCTCCTTCCCTCAAAGCTTCAAAGTTACTGCTTCCAGCCAGTGCCACTAGCACTGCATTCATAGCAGGAATCAGTACATCAGCGATAAAAGATTATCCAGCCCAGCTGGATAAAAGAAAGTTTCAGGGTCATACATTGAAATGATATTAAAAGTGACAACAAAAGCAGATCATTGACATTCCCAACACTACATAACAACTTCATACCAGTAAACTGGAAGATGATACAGTAAAACTAACTACTACATGTCTATATTTAATATTCCGCTGCATTTGCAAACACTGCAATCAAATCCACACATGTGCATGCTGCAGGGCAACAGAAGCAGGGGTCTTGTGTTCCTACTGCTAAGACACGTCATTGGAATAAATGCCAGGAAAGGACCGGTTTCCAAACATCTACAAGCTCCGCTCTCCAGAGAGCTCTCCAGGGATCCTGACATCTGGGCCACTCACCCAACATCTGGCTTCCTAGAAGGCTGGGGAGCTGTTAGCCCTGTTGTGTGGCTGCACACTCTTATTAGAAAAGTAGGTCAAAAATGGGCTCCTTGGTAAATTTCACTAGGTCTTCTATAGATAAATCCACTACTTTAATAGAAGCTTTTCAAAGTTTTTGACAGCTCCATTCTAAGTCACTGATAAAAGCACCAGCCGTAATGGTCACCACAGCACAAATGTTGTCTGCAGAGGAAGAAAATGTGCTCTTATCATCATCTAAAAGGTAATCTTTTAAATGATGAGTTCTCTATTCAGTGTAGAAGCACAAATGCACATAAATCAACATTCTGAATCACAGCCCGCGTCTGTGCGACTGAGATCTCTGTTACACTTCTCCTCCCCTTGCTCTTCGTTTCTTCGCAGCACAATTTGAGGATGGACTGAGGAAACGCCCACCAATCTAGCTTTGTATTTAGACGAGACTCAAGTTTTGGATGTAGGATGTGTGTGAATGTTGAGGGGAAAAGCTGAGACAGAGCTTTCCATGAAGCATTCAACATCTGGCAGGTGCACTTTGGTATCCTGACACGGTACTTATCAACAAGGTGAAATCTTCACTATACCCCTGACAATGGAAGGCTATGAAAGGGAATATAATTTCTTTGTAACCTTACAGTGATCCCCTCACCTGACTTATTAAAGCTTAAAAGAAACAATGCTTCTACAGTTTAGTACTCCCTCTGGACCAATTTTGGTACTAAATTTCATTAAACACATCATATAAAGATTTCATATATTTTCATTTAATTTTAATACTTAACACATAAATATATTATCAGCCATATATTATTTCCAATAATATTTTCTCCTGGGGAACAAAAATAAGTGGCAGTTAATACAGCCTGATCTTGCAGTGCATTTTTTAGCAGACTATTGTGGTCAGGTTTTACAGTTCACCCTATAGAGAACAGAACTTCTCATTTCTAGCTCAAATGAATACATTACTTTCAGAATAATTGTTTGATAGGCTATAGGAAAAAAAATACTACCAAAGGGTAGAGGTTTGCTTATTAATAGTTGTTTTAATTCAAAAAATGAAGCAGAAAAATGGCAAATGAAATAAGAATAGAAGACTTGCATCTTCTGTTATAATAGCTGCATCATCTCAGACTGAAGGCATAGAACTGCAGCATCATAGAATCCTTTCGGTTGGAAGAGACCCTCAGGATCATCAAGTCCAACCATAACCTAACCTAACCTAACTCTACCACTAACCCATGTCCTTAAGAACCTCGTCTAAATGGCTTTTAAACCCCTCCAGGGATGGTGACTCCACCACTGCCCTGGGCAGCCTGGTCCAATGCCCAACAGCCCTTTCTGGGAAGAACTTTTTCCCAGTATCCAATGTGGGATGTAGCAGTCGACATTGAGCTGGACATTGAATTTCCATTGTTGCACCTATTCTGTGGAGTTAACAGATTCAGCACTTCTGAGAATGCTATCCAAAACCAGGAAAACCAAAAATCCAAAAAATCCAAAACCAAGCTATGAGTCAAAGGTAAACAATTAGAGGGGCCAACAACCAATTCAGCTTCTTTTATCCTATTTATAATGCAAATGTTTTTAAGAAGATGCTCTTAAGACTGCCCACTGGAAATGTTCATTGGAAATACACCCTCAGACCAATCCACCTGGATGCTATTTAAACATGGCAGTCCTGATACCAGCCTATTTTTTAAGTTAAAAGTCACAGAATCCAGGCTACAAATACTTAACACTATTTTTTTTTATCAGCCAGTTTTCTTATGACCCCATTAAATTTGGTTGAGCCCGTTTAAATATATTTGTACATATCCATGACGGTTTCAGCACCTTTACTGTGACAGCACGGATCCATTCCCCAGGACACTGAGATGGGACAGGGTTTCATGTGTTGCCTGACACCTACGTTTAGAATTCAGATCAGCTATTGAATGTGCACATGCTTGTTTTACAGCCAAGTTGATTTCAGCAATATAAATTGAGACAGAAGATTAGCATCAATTTCCTTATTTTATCTTTCTTAAAGCTGTCTAAATAAAAACCTGAATTCTGCCACACAGGCAATTAAAAAAAAAGGGGGGGGTGTGGAAATTTGAGGAAACATAATAGGGATGGAAGCTCTAAATATCATATATATATAAAAAAAAATCTATCAGTACTCTGTAGAGCTTACTCTAAAGAAGCTGTGAAGTTAAACAGCAGATAAGATCCTTCTTACAGTGCACATCCAACCCTCCCATAAATTTGCACAGAAGGGATTTTGTAAAAAATTCAATCAAAGCCCACCAAACTCTAAAAATGTTTTATATAACTCAAATTCTACTAAATTTTACAAGAACTAAATGGATAACTGCCTTAAAGCCTGCTGCTGAGACCCGCTGTTTTGAGCAAACACCCTGTCTACAGCCCTGCTTACGTTTGGGTTTATAATTCATATATATCTTACATATGCATATATAAAATTATATATTTATATGTTCAATGCAGGCTCCTCCTGCCACCCTGCATCAAACATTCGGGCATTCAGAATTGATCCCACAGACGGTCTCCAAGTTCATGAAGTTTTCTGGGCTCAAACAGGTGGCAATATATTCCTGAGAATTGAGTTACCTACTTCACATGTTCTAAAATGTCACCCTTAATACGTCCAATAGCACCTTTAATCAGAAGCTCTGAAACTAATCTACAAAACATAATGAACTGAATTTCACAGCCATCTAGGATGTACATACAGCACCCGGTGCACTGTTCTGCAATTTTCTGTCTATTTAGGAACTGATTCGAAAGCCATTAAAACCAATTAAAGATTCCTGCTATTCCCATTATGCTTTGGAACAGCTCCATGCAGAATACAATATGCTGAAGTTAAGGTTAGCTTTTAATAAATATTTTTATGCAGGAAAAAAAGTACAGAGAGATTGTTCTACAATGTCATTTTCTGGAATATGCTTGGCTATTTCAAAGATTTAAAAGCTAACCCATTATGAATATTGGGCTGCGCTGTCATAAATCAGCTTGTTCGCATCTGCCAAGTATTCATAAAAATAAAGCTCATAATAGTGATGCTACTTGAGGAAATAGTCTCTCATTCTCAAAATAACTCTCAAAGTTATTCACGCCAGATCCTTCATTTCAACACAATTTTTGTGTGTTCTCTTAACATTCATTTAAATTAAACAACTCTTCTACTACATTCACTGAAGTTGAAGAATACCAACAAAATATCCAAATTCAGCCAAATTTGTAAAAATGACATAGCAGAGATAGTAATTACTGCCATTTCCATGAAAAAAAAAAAAAACAACACAACAAACCACCTGCTGAGATAGAGGCAATAATAATGTAATCCATTTATTCAAGAAGGCTGGTAAGAGAGTCTCTTCACATTTCTTCTACTCTCATCTTCAGTTCAGTAGACTCAATTTACTATCAAGGCATGTTGTACCCTGACATCCATGAAACGAAGGGTAGCGATTTCACACTTGGATAACACTATTTGGAGTCAGAGTTTTCACATGGGCCTTCTTTTATCACTAAAATTTCAAGCTTTGTTAAATTTCTATAGCGATTGAAATGGGCTCTAGAAAAAGTAAGAAAGTTTAAAGACTGTACGTTCCCTCTATAGAAAAGAGATATGGTCCTACATCTTTCCCAATTTTTATGAGGAACTGTGATGAGCTACCTGTTGAACAGGCAGTGGTATCTATTTATGGAATTGTGCACTGTGTCAAACATTAAAAAATAATTTTAAAAAAAAGGCAAAGCCAAACAAAATATTTGTATTTGTATTTGTAGAAAAGAATCCTGCCGTTTGCACTATACCCAACGTTATCTTTGGCCAGAATACTGTCTGAAATTTCTTTGCAGTCATACTGCAGCATCACATAAAATTCCCACAACTGACTAAAAAATGAAAAATCTATTAGAAAGTAGCAGGGTTTGTTTGTTTGTTTGTTGTTGCTTTTTCTTGTTTGTTTTTTGTTTGTTTCATAAAACAAGTGATGATGTAAAGACAAATGTAATGTCCTTTGGCCTCAGAACCCAGGTGGGTATGTTACCCTGTCAGACCTCTGAGGTACAATACATAATTAATGTAACAATAATACATAATTACCCCATCGCTGCAGATATATAAAAACAGTGGCACAGAGAAAATGCAATGAGTGACTTGCCCAGTATCACTATCAGCAGTATGTAAATAAATCCCCACGTTCTTGCTCGATATTCCTGCTTCCAGCCACCAGCCAACATATTCTGTCTCATGGAGTCTGAAGTTTTCAGCCTGAACACACACTAATCCTCCAAAGCCCTTCAAAAAGACAAAATAAATTTAAAAAAATGCTACTTCTGGGCATGACTTGAGATGTGACCTGCAGAAATGCAGGAGGAGCAGATGGTGCTGGGAAAGAGAGGTGACCTGAAAACAGTCTCTTTCTTAAAACTGCACCATACAAAAGACACAACAGGTTCTCGAGCTACCACAAACTCCAGTAAAAACTTTATGTCAATCCGCAGGTATTACGAGCATTTAAATAAACAGTTGTGTGCACGTCTAAATACTTGTGTGTATGCAAATACGTGTGTTTATGTAATACATAAATACATATACTAAAATCAGGGCTTCCAACCTCATAAAGTTCCACTCACTACAAATGACTAATGAGGACATCTTTCCAAGGAAGGACAGCTATTGAAAGAAATCTGAAAGTGTAAATACTCTCATATAGTTCTGAGCAACTCTAATCATCGCTGCCGTGTCTGTGCACAGCAAACAGAAACGTGGTAACATGCACAAAATGTATGCACTTGTCAAAAAGACAACTGTATTGACAGTCAGTACTTACTGCCCAAAAAGAAGGATTTGTGTGCTTAAAAGCCTATTTTTCCCAACTGTATCATTTGGTCTAATAAAAGATGCTATCCATACTCACAAAATTACCTCCTTTCCATCCTCAGACCACCAGAACCCTGCTACTGCATCTATTTACTTGTATTGTATACATATCATTCTTTTAAATGCTTTAAATTCTCGCAGCATTATCTTATTGGAAATAAAAAATTCCAAAAAGAAAAGAAAAAAAAATTAACCAGAGGGCATTTCAAAACTCTGTGTTCCATTATCTCAACCATCTCCATAAGCCTGACCTGGCTGGCAACACAGATTAGCCATAATAGCTGCTGTTCCCCACTGGAACAGGCCCAGTCCCTATCTCTCCAGTTCAACGTTATTTTGTGCTGGCAGATTAAAGATAATGAGTGCAGACAGATATGGCTTTCGCTGCAGCAGGAGCTAATGTTAGTGGCTTTGGAGGTGTTTTTTCCCTCCTGAGCTACCTGCCGTCTGTTTGATCTACAAAAAAAACCCCAAAAAACCAACAATCCCTTTTTTGTTAATGTTGCTCAGCATTAAACGTGCATCGCTGACTGAGGTCTTGTCATCCTGTGTGATCGCTGGTTGAAGACCAGAAGGAAGTTTCAAGGAGAAGAAGGGCCAAAGTGGGTCTCCTGAATAATTTTGCAGGACCAGGAGTGACCGTGGCACCCTCTTACTGGGACTGGCCAGTACTTACTGGGATTGGCCAGTACCTTCTGCCATCTCCTTCACAAAAGCGGTGGTTTGGACAAGAGGATGGGTATATTTGCACATATTCTCAATCAGAATTAATTTGTGTATTTCCAATGGCCTCCATGAAATTAAGTCCATTTGGATGCAGAAATAATCTAGTTTGGATTTCAGTGCTTCCTCTCCCTTTTCCATGGCCATAGCTACCGGACTGCAGAGGGAAAACCCACACTTAAGAATCTGATGTCTTTTTTTTTTTTTTTAAGACAGAACACTAGAAAAATATTTTTTGTTGCTTTTGTGTGTGTTTGTGGTATTTTTGAAAAATACAAGACAAAAAGGGGGAATCTTCTCTGTTTCTAAGCTCAGGAGAAACTTCCTTACTGGGTAAGGCAGCCCAGATGGTCAGGTAACACAATTATATCGTTAATGTACAATAGAAAAGACGAGCTCTCCTGAGTAAGGGTAATATAGATTTTCAGCACCTGAAGCTGCAGGAGTATCAGCCAGGTTCTTTTCACCTTTTCTGGAGACTTTGTGCTTTTCAAAAAGTGCCAAGTGATCATGCTGCTGACACCAGGGAGAGGTCTCCAACAGTACCTTCACTGCAACATCTCCTGTCCCAGAACAAAGGAAACCTGAGGATGGAGAAAGGGGAAAGTCCCAAGGGCAAAGACTTCTCTGCATCAGTTTGCAGCTTCTGTCGTCATCTGTAAATACCTCTTACCTGCACCACAGTGGGAATGGGGAAGATTTAAAAAGAGGCTGTATTTAATAATTCGCCCGCTCCCTTCAAAACTAAGCGTGTTTTCAATACAACAGGAAACATTAAATATAGGCTGTATCCTTTGGCAGAAAAGAATCCTCAATCTGCATCACCATCAGCTCCTGCAGTTACTTAGGGATCTGTCAAACTGGGAGACAAGGGAAGTCAACATTGCCTCCTCCTATGTTTTGCTGTTCCACCTTTACACTAAAAGTACTGCACGTTTTGCCTCCTTCCTCGCCTCCCTCTATTGCACCATGACTACTTTTAATTAAACCAGTCCTATTTCCCCTTCCTTTGCACAGTAAGCAAATCCCTTACCATCTCCTAGCTCTGCCTTTTGCTTTGGAAAAGCGCTGTGCAAGGAAAACTGGAATTATAGAGAGGCAGAATAGCATCATGGCTGCAGAGGCTTATTCTTCTGAATTGTCTGGCTGCATTTATGATAATCCCTTCATTCCATCTGCAGACCACGCACTGGTGCAGCAACCCCCTTTTCTAGTTCCAAGAAATTATGCATTCATTATGGAGGAAATTAACACCTCAAAGCAAACTATAATTAGGAATTCTTCAATTCGGTTTATGCTTTTTCAATTAGGCCCTCTATAATTTTAATCACGGGAGCATTAACATGTTTCCGGAATTTATATACCTGTAGTATAATTAAATCCTGAAATGCCTTAGTCTGCAGCAGCAAAGCAGAGCTCACTCATCTTCGTTTTTACGGCGTTTTTGTGTTATTATAGACACATAGAGGGGCACCTGCTAGCGTAAACATCGCCTGCCACATGCCACAGAGAAGAGCCCACTGAACTCATCATCCTCATCCTCACTGCTGGTAGAGGGGCTGCTGGCTGGGTAAAGCTTGTGCTCTGCTGCCGTGGGGTGGACATTTGCCAGGGACTTGTGCCCAGACTCATCCCATCTCATTTTAAGTACCTCAAGGAGCTGTTTCAATGAGGGAAATCACCCTCCGTGATCTGCAAAAAGAGCCAAGCTCCTTCCTGGGGGCAGCCCCAACCCTGTGGTCAGGCTCCCTACCTCCCATGGAAGGGTCTGATTCTGATCCAAGCTCTGATCTAAAAGGAGACTCGGAATTATGCCTTGAGAAATTCTAATTTTTTAAATCTTTTACTCCATTTGCTGTCATCCTTTTATTCTGTGATAAAAAGGAAGGGGCATCTTGGCTCTGGGAGCTGTGAAGCAAAGAAACATCTTGGAAAAAGAAACCTTCAAACTGGCAACCATGGGTATTTTCTCCTGTTTCTCTGACAGCTTGATGTGAGGAAATGGCCATCAATTTGTGATTCTCAGTTTAAAGTTCAGACTTCATTAACCTTTTGATTGCTGGAATTTAATCTGATGGTTTACGTGGACAGCATCAAAGATTTATGCAAAAATATTCACTCCCCTACTCTCAGTATCCTCAGGCCTTCATAAAACTAAAAAAGTGTTAGCAAAAGCTTCACTGTAAAGCTAATAAAATGCTGCTTGACACAAAAGAATTGGCTCTATGTGTAATTTGATTGTTAAAATATTATCATTAAAATAGATGCAAATTTTATGATTTTCATCTCCCATTTCTGTCTCCTCTCTGTGGAATGGTTAGTAAGACACAGCAGGTCACCCAGGCTCGAGAATGGCAGTGTTTCTGTTTCTGATGGCTAATAAACGGGCAAAGGCAGTTTTATGTCCTCTTAAGGAACAGCATTCTGAGATGAACAGTATGCTGATCCTGTGAGAAAATGCATTTCCTATACCAGATGAGACAAATTGACCCAAAATGCCTCTTATCCTCCTTTTTAGGGCCAATACCTGCCTCTCCACGGGGAATTAAAAAAAAACCTTGAAACACCCATTCAACTAATCATGCCATGCTACATAAAAGACTAAATATTCCTTCCTGATACTTCTGGTTGTCACCTTGAATCCTGATGCATTCCTTTATCTCCATCGCACTTCCCTCCCGCTACAGTAGGCAAAGCACTTCAAAGATCCAGAATAACTTGAAGTACCACTGAAATCGTCATGTATGTTCTAAACCCACCATCCAACTACTCCATCTGAAATGGAAGCGCGTGCTCAGGCTTGTGGTGCTCAGGTAGCTCACCAGGGTTTGGACACACAGATAAGGTCAAACCTTCAAATGCTTAATGTGCAACTCAATTCCGCTTCTTTTTGTTTAAATAAACATCACGCTGAGCTATGCAGCTGCCATTATTCCATGTTTTTCATCCAAATTCTCCTTTTCATTCTCTCACCTTCACACATAGCCAGAGAAAAAACAGATCTGGTTTATCTTTAAGAGGAAAGAAAATTGCTCATTTACCTTCAAACTCTTGCCTAAATTAAAGACTGAATGCCATGCAAGAGAAACCCAGCTTGAATGATTGCAGAACAATATCCCTAAGGTATATTATAGGAGATGTTAATTAATACAGATAATTAGGCCTATAACATCAGAAGCCTAGATTGATAATCTCATTCCTCTTTAGATAATACAAAATTAAAAGAGTAAATGTGATGACTGTTTGCCTTGTATTCAATCAACCAGGTCCTGTGGCGCATACATTTGGATATAATGTTAGAAAAAGCAGGCCAGGAGTTTTATTTTCCAGGTATTTATAACGTGTCTACCAAGTCAACTGAACTTTCAGAATCACCAAGGGCATGATAATTCGTTATGCTCCCCATAGCTTCCAACATTAGAACCTTTTTCTATTGTTTCACTCATCCTTGACTCCAGCCTTTATTTTCAAACACAAGGTACGCTGCGTGGGAGCTTTAAGAACAGGAAATTGCCACCCTGTCTTGGCATTAATGAATTAATTATCAACATAATGCCTGAGGAAAATTCATGTGATGCCACTAAGAAATTGCAAAGCAGCAAGCTGAACATCATTGCTCCCTTGTAGCTATGGACACCTACACACCAAAGCCACCATCTGTAACACAAAACAAAAACCCCAGCATATTTTGCAAGTTTATAGCTGCTTGTCCTTCTTGTCTCAGTCCTCCTCCACCACAGAATCAATGTCACTAGGCTTGCAAACCACTCCTTCATAAGGGTAGAATCAACTGCTGTGCATTAAAAACAAAATCAAAATATGGATGCTAGTGAGAAGAAGATAGGAAAGGTAAGTTCAGAAGGAACAGATGATGCCTGAAATCCCAAAAAAATAATTATCTGGAGATTAAAGTTACAGCCTATGGCTCCAGAAATTCTCCATTTCTACTTTTGTTGCAGATCTAGTCAAAGTCTCGGTTCTCAAACATAAAATGGAAGCAATACCTTTGTCACAGGAAACTTTCATTTGTTACTGTACATGGGAATACATAAGGACACAGATATACGTGGTTGTTTGCTTGGAGAATAGCTTGAGCATAAAACCAGAAGAAAACACTGTTCTTAGGTGTTCTGTTAAACAACACTACAGCTGTTTTATCTTAATTTGTTTAGCACCATGTAAACCAAAAATATTTTTTCTATTTCATGCTTTGGAGGCCAAGAATCAGATGATAATACTTAAGAGTAACGTAGGGCTTGGTCTATATAAATTAATTTCTCCCACTGGCTGGCTGTTGATATGAAAACATTTGTTTCACCTTCGTGCAGTACTTCTAAATATGTTCAAAATATTTAAATTCCTGTTCTCCTATTTAGATTTACTTATTTCCTTTAAGATGTTAACTAATAAACCTGTCGTTCCTCACAAAATTGACTACAAGTATCTGACCTGCACATATACACAATAAATGTTACCTGGATATATTTCTCTATAATCACTTACACAGGCTACTCACACTGCATATATATATTTTATATATCTATATATTTTTATATATATATATATATTCGCCTCCAACAAATAAATATAAATATATATATATATGCAAAAAGTCAAGTGCAAAGATGGAATACCTTTGTTCTAATATTACTGTTCTTTAGCACAGTACAGTGGTCAGGTGCCTAGAGACCATCCTGTACCTGTGTGCTGGCAAACGCACAAAAGAACATCGCAGATTATTTACTGATACACCTCAGAGAACTGCAGGAAGACAGGGAGCTCATGTCCATCTTTTTCCAACAAAAAAGTTCTCCGCTGTCTGAAACTCTAAAAATAACCGCGACTCTTCTCTAATGTCCTTCTACAGTGTCCTACAGTTGCAATACGCAGAGCAGCATATTGACAAGGCAATCACACCTAAGGGGAACATTTATTTAAACTCTGAAATCCTCAAAAATAATACATGGTCTGGAAATTTGATTTTCTCCGTAACAGTAGTATACTGACAGAAGCAACCACACGTTAATAAACCAGATGGACTTCTAAATATCCAACACACCAAAAAAAGCCCAGTGGACATGTCATGTAGATAAAATCCCTCACAGTGGTATTTTCAAGCAGTGAATGTGATATAAATTCTCAAATAGAGGTCTAAAGATGTCATATCTGAATAATCTATGAAGGACTGAGTCAGCCGTTCTGACAATAACAGATTCAAAGGCAGAATTATCCTCAAAATCACATTGGAGATTTTCAGGAAGGAGTTGAGGAGTAAAGATTGAGAACACTTGCATTCTTCTTTCCGCTTCTGAATCTATTATAGATGAATGTCAGTCTTCAGCAAATCAATCACAGCACCATTCACAGATTTTAGATTGATATAAGAACACCTAAAAGTTATTTTTAAAGGGCAACGTGGAGTCAAGCTCTGCAGGTTATACCATGGAAAATAAAGGCAAGAATGCCTGTGTCACAACGGAGAATATTTATGCTTGCTGAGGCTTTTTCTTTCTTTTGGCAATAGAACAAAATACATCAAAGAATATGTAAGTTTATATTATTCCTATTAGTTCATATGAAAGCATCTTCATCATTATCTGTAGATCATTAACAATGCCAAGTTCATGATCATTAGTTTTATAAACAACCTCATTTAAGTTATTTATCCTGAGCACTGGGGAACATCAGAAGTGTCTTCATGTCGAAAGGGACTTTGGATTTGGTGTACCTGCATTTCAGATGAATGGAAATACAATGAATCCTGTTTTAAATATTCTACAATATCACTCTAAAAATTACCTTGCAGACCATACTCCATTTGTACACTGCTCAGACTGCAGCAGAGTGAAATAACATGAGACAAAGTCACATAACTATCTGACGTATAGATACTAGTTTACAGTCACACCACACATGTACTCCAAATTCACCTTCCTCAGCATGCAAGGGGAAATATTAAGAGTAATTACTGCATAGTATTTTTTTTTTTTTCATCTTCACAGTTTGGCAGGTCTATATTAGTAATCCAGAGCACTGCAAAGCAGAAACTGTCAGGTCGATGGGGTGAGGGGTCGACCTATTCCTGTATATTGAAAGATTTTACAAGGAGGTGTGAGGAGAATCCATTTTGGATTACATTCAAGTACCTTTTTGGACCCATCTCAGGCTGGGATACGAAAAAATCAGGATGTGAAAGAGAAGGGATGGAGGAAAGCTTGGTCATGTCTGCAAGGGAGGGCAGGAGAATGGGCATCTGAGCAGCTGCATCCTGCAGCATCCCTCCTGTGATCCCCACACCCCCTGCTGCTGCACAAGGGGATTTCTCAGATATTTGTCCCAAATCTGTGCTTACATTAATGCCTTCGGTAACTGGACAAGGGATGGCATCAGACTAAGAGTCATCTAAGTTTGTATCAGAATTTTAAAGCATTTTGAAACTCAATTTTATCAAATTTAATAGTGATGAATGGAAAACACTATACTTGTGCAGGAGACATAAAACACACGCAACCAAATGTAGAACAACTAAGCAGACAAAGCAGATACATGTGACCTCAGCTTGAATACAAAAATCAAAACAAAACAAAACCCTCCAAAAAAAAACTGAGGAGGAAAAACCATCTCATTTTTCTGTGTTAAAGCGTTTCACAAGCAGTTCACAGTATGTTATTCCTCTAACCTGCTGGGTACTGTTGGGGCCTCTGAGGGAGTGCTACCTGCTTTTGGATACGGTATTTCGAGAGAATTTACACAAATTGGAGAGTGTGCAGAACAGACTAAAAGAAAAGGGAAGAGGCTGGGAAAAATCTAAGGTTGAAATAACTGGATTTGTTGAAGCTAGACTAAGAACAGTCCGTGTGGTTATATAGAGAAAGGTATTCACATATTGTGTGGCTGTCATAGTTAATAAAAAGCTATAATCCTCCCTAAGACCCACCCTCCAAGCCCCCATCCATTTGGGTTTTCATACACACAGCTGTAAATCAACGAAATGGACTCATTATAGGAAGGAATCTTATCACTTAGATGTGGCATGTAAACATTGCACTCTCTGCAAATGTGTGTATAATAGGCTACAATGCAATTAAAGAAGTCAGAGTGAAAATTTATGAAAATCTCTACCAAACATTTTTATAACAGGTGTATTTGCTGGAAAAGACATTATTCACTGAATGCATTGAATGACTTCCACAAAAATCACAAGACTTTTCAATAACAAGACAAAATAGCAACACTCTTAAGACAGCAGGTGGTAAAACGAGATACAGGAATGTTCCCTCCTAAAAAGAAATAAAACAAAACAGAGCTGTGTGGTTTTACTGCTCTTTTCTAGCAGAAAAACATCCCTAAAGGACTCAGAAAATAGGCTCCTAATTCACTCCTATGGAGTACCAGAGATTGAAAGTAAAACTTTAAAATACATTAGTGAGAAAAACTAGAAAAGGGATGGTGCTAAGTCCTAAAGGGCAGATTTTTTGCTTGAGAATATCAGTGCAATTTGGGGGAAGGCTGTGACATAGGTGGACTACCAACTGATACAGGATATTTCATTAAATCGAGCAGTATACACCTGAGCAATTTGCTCCCGAATACTTAGTGGGACATCCTTCAAACACTAAGAACCTGTTGGTGGAGCACAGAAACCCAAGTAACTTCCAAAGAAGGGAATATGGGTTTTTACAATACCACCCACAGGCGAAATTTCAGAAGTCTTTTGTGAAAACTGGAGGTGATGGCTGCTGGATACCTCTGCAAAACCCATGCAGTATTTCTATCAGAAGTTATTCTAGTTCCTGCTCTCAGCTGAGGACAATGGCAGGATCAATGACCAACTGACACTTAAGCCAGTGACAGATAAGGCAGTGCCAGCTCAGAGGGAAGTTTGTCCGTCTGTGCTGGTGCCTTTCACCAGTACAAATTCATCCAGTCAGAGAGAGATGCAGTACGGTCTCTGTAAGTCGTGTTTCTGCAGGCAGGGAGCAATCTGCAGTCCAGTGGCACTTAGGGATACGGTTTAGTGGGACTTGGCAGTGTTAGGTTTTTGGTTGGGCTCAATGGTCATGAAGGTCTTTTCCGACCTGAATGATTCTATGATTTCAGCATCTCATTAAGAATGGGACCTAGCTCAGAGACAGCCAGAAATGTTTTCTGCAAGGTCGTTGCTCTATTCCACAGGTGCCTGTGCAGCTCCTTGCCCTTAAATCCTCTACTCTGCCAGCGGAAACGGTGCGTGCCTACAACTGGCAAAGCCTCCCTAAGCCAGACTGCATCTTTTCTGAATTAGACCACTATTTAGAATCATAGAGCGTCCTGAGT
>VWYH01009997.1:0-21614 GCA_013399365.1 Pampusana beccarii
CGTTTCCATGCATATCTTGTGGGCGGAGAATGAGTAAAGAAGCACAGGGTGATAGACAAAAACTGTTACACAATGACCCTGATCTCCTGTGCTGCTTGTCGCCTCACCGATGGACTGAGTGTAACCTCTAATGAAGAGGTGTTTGGCTGAAGTCAAGTCTGGGAAAAGGGGAGGAAAGGTATTTATTTCTGTGCCTGTTTTTTCTCTCTTTTATTCCTCCTCCCATAAGATGTTTGTATTATTTGGCAGTATATTAAGTAAAAACTACCCAAATCGAGACTGCTTTGCCCATGACAAAGAACTATTTGAATATGTTGCATCTCTTATTGTGATATGTCACTGGGGATTTTAAAGCTAAAATGTCTTATGCAGGAAAGGCAGATGCAAGAGACTACAACACTGTATTTCTGTGAATCAGTACTGTTTTTATCTGGAGTGAACAAAACCAGGAAAATAGTCTTCGTTGGTGGCTCTTTTAAGAGACATCGAGTTTTCAAGTCCATAAATTTATGTCTGTTGGTTCAAAAGGGACAGATAATGATAGAAGAAAGAGATGCATGTCAAAATGAGTCAGTTGTGAATCTGAGGTATATTTTTTTTTTTAAAAAAAAAAAAAAAAAAAAAAAAANAAGGTGGAACTTCCAGAACGGTGTTCAGTATTTGACTAAGAAGTATTTGAAGACTCATTCCAAAATGATTTTATTTTTTAAATCAAAATAACAAACAAACAGAGTTTTCCATTGTGATGTGCATTTGTCTTGACCTTGAGAATTAAGGAACCATGAGCTTGTAGAAAATATGTTTTGTGTAATGTGGATGAAGCTGGGTCGTAAGTAGGCTTATGTCGAGGACTACGTTTTCTGGTCAGAGAAGTAACTTGTGTTTAATTACCCGTTCAATTTTGTTATAAAAATACATAATTATTTCAATAAACCTTCCATTCTTCTGACTTTGCTGAATAGTGCAATATCTAGTTGTGCTGAGTGCATCTATTTGTTTTGATTTAATGCTATTCTCTACCTGATGTGGTGGGAAAGTTTGCTTGTAAAGGGAGGTGTTAAGCATGCTAGTGCTTAACTTCTCATTTACTAAATTTAGAGAAAATGCCATTTCCTTTTCTCCCCTACATTCTGCCCTAGTGGCCCTGACTTATTGTTCTGGCTTTGGCTGGGACAGAGTTAATTTTTTTCATAGTAGCTGGTATGGGGCTATGTTTTGGATTTGTGACCAAAACAGTGTTGATAATACAGGAATGTTTTAGTTACTGCTGAGCAGTGCTTACACAGAGTCAAGGCCTTTTCTGTTTCTCACACTGTACCACCAGCGAGTAGGCTGGGGATGCGCAAGAAGTTGGGAGGGGACACAGCTGAGACAGCTGACCCCAAATGACGAAAGGGATCTTCCATACTATATGACATTATGCTCAGCAATAAAAAGCTGGGGTAAGAAGGAGGAAGGGGGGACATTCAGAGTTATAATGTTTGTCTTTCCAAGTAATTGTTATGTGTTATGAAGCCCTGCTTTCCTGGAGATGGCTAAACACCTGCCTGCCAATGGGAAGAAGTGAATGAATTCCTTGTGTGAATGGCTTTTGCTTTACCTGTCAAACTGTCTATCACAGTTTAACCCGAACTAGGAATCACAACCACAATAGCCGCTTGCTCACTCCCCCCAACCCCAGAAGGTGAAGAAGAAGGGAAGGAAGGGAGAAACTCGTGGATTGAGATAAACACAGTTTAATAAAATAACAAAATAATAGTAATACACTACTACTAGTAATAATATATATTAAAATGGAAAATATAATAAAAAAATAAAAGATAGTGCAGTTTCTCATGAACTCTGTCCATGCTGAGCAGCAAGTCCCAGGAAGAGAGAGTACCTTGGTCCTGAATAACTGATCCCAGGGAGAGAGGGGAAAATGCAGAAAGGCCTGGAGGCCCACTGCAAAATAGCAGGATGGCAAAAGGCCAAACTAAAGGAACTCCTGAATGGAATTCCACCAAAATGGAGCAGAACCAGAATGGGTCTCCATCCCACGTCTCTCCCTAGCCAGAAAAACCCAGCTCTCTTTAAATATGAAGCATGATGCTAATGGCATGGAATATTCTTATTGATCAGTCTGGATGTCAGTCAAGGTCTGCCCCATCTATACCCCTCTTCCTAGCTGCCTCAGACCTGGAGGCAGTGAGCTCAAAAAGACCTTGGCTCCCAGACAAGAACTAAGATAACAGTAAGTTCTTACATTCTCTTTGTTCCAACTCAAAGACACTGGAAAATTACTTGAAAAACATTAACTCTGTCCTGGGGTGTTATCTTCTTGTTCTCAAACTAAATCCAAACAACAACCGTGCTAGCTACGAAAAAGAAAAGTTTCTAACTGCATGAAGAAAATAAACTCACTTTCAGTCAAACCAACACACTTTCTTTATCTCAGCCCACAAGTTTACCAATTCTCGTCTGCGTCCCACTGGAGGGAGAGTGAGTGAGCAGCTGTGTGGTGCTTAGCTGCCTACCAGGGTTAAACCACAGCAGTATGTTTTAACTTGTTCTTTCAAAATAAGTCATATTCTGAGTATTTGGTCTGACTGCTGTTTTTAGTATCTGTGAGAAAACTTGTTGGAAAAATATCATACATCAGGTAATAATGTTCTAAGACATTTTGTGTTGACTGTTGCATTCTTCTGTTAATCCATTTTGATTTCACGTTGCAGTTTTTTCTTAGACGTGTCAGTTTCATTCTGTATTTCTCCTTCAGTATGTAAGGTGCATGTGTCATGGATTAGGTCAACTGATTTTGAGTTTAATAATCAAAGTATCATTCAAATTGATGCTCACTTCAGATATATAATTTGCTCTCATAGATTTGAGAAATTTAATTTACAGTAGCTGTTTAAATAGAATTCCAGTACACCGAGGGACAGCCATCAACTGCAAGAAATGTTTGTGATGTTAGAATCTTATCCAACAGTAAATTTGGTCACAAGGGGGAGCAGCATATAGTTATACGGAATAAGTGAGCATAAATAGTCTCTTGATGAGCTGTTGAGGGACTGCTTAAATACTCACTGAAAAGTGTAAAGAGAAGAGAGAATGAAATGGACATTCAGGAATCAAAGATGAGTTCTGTGAATATAATTTCTGCTTTGAAGAGAGGCGACAGCGCTTCCTGTCTCTAAGGGCATGATGAGACAAAATTCTACTGGTAGCTCCTGTATTTGCCCCCATGATGTATCTTTTAATTCTTTCCGAAGAGCTGTCTCTGTATCTGTTTGTCTCTTGATAGTTGTGCATCTTCAGTGTTAGGTTAATGGTTGGACTCGATGATCCGGTAAACTGGTAACAAAAGACGAGGAGAAGGCTGAGGTACTCAACAACTTATTTGCCTCAGTCTTGACTGGCAAGCTCTCTTCCCACACCTCTTGAGTGGAAAATGAACTGCAAAACAGGGACTGGAGGAACAAAGTCCTTCCGACTGTGAGGATCTGGTTCGTGACCACTTAAGGAACCTGAACATACATAAGTCCATGGGACCTGATGAGATGCATTTCAGAGTCCTCTCCATAATATTTGAAGAGTCATGGAAGTCAGGTGAAGTCCTTGGTGACTAGAAAAAGGGAAACATCGCACCCATTTTTAAAAAGGGTAAAAAGGAGGACCCCGGGAACTACCAACCTGTCAGCCTCACCTCTGTGCCTGGGAAGATCATGGAACAGATCCTCCTAGAAGCTATGCTAAGGCACATGGTGGACAGGGAGGTGGTTAGAGCGAGCCAGCATGGCTTTTCCAAGGGCAAGTCCTACCTGACCAACCTAGTGGCCTTCTATGATGGAGTAACTACATCAGTGGACGAAGGAAGGGCTACTGATGTCGTCTATCTGGACTTCTGTAAAGCCTTTGACACGGTCCCCCACAACATCCTGCTCTCTAAATTGGAGAGGTATGGATTTGATGGGTGGACTGTTCAGTGGATGGGGAACTGGCTGGATGGTCGCACCCAGAGAGTAGTGGTCAATGGCACAATGTCTGGATGGACACCGGTGGCAAGTGGTGTCCCTCAGGGGTCTGTACTAGGACCAGTACTGTTTAATAGCTTCATCAATGGCATAGTGGGATCGAGTGCACTCTCAGCAAATCTGAAGATGACACCAAGCTGAGTGGTGCAGTTGACATGCCTGAGGGATGGGATGCTATCCAGAAGGACCTGGACAAGCTTGAGAAGTGGGCCCATGCAAACCTCATGAGGTTCAACAAAGCCAAGTGCAAGGTCCTGGGTCCCGGGCAACCCCTGGTATCGATACAGGCTGGGGGATGAAGGGATTGATAGCAGCCCTGCAGGGAAGAACTTGGGGGTACTGGTGGATGAAAGACTGGACATGAGCCGGCAGTGTGCACTTGCAGCCCAGAAGGCCAATCGTATTTTGGGCTGCATCAAAAGGAGTGTGGCCAGCAGGTCGAGGGAGGTGATTCTGCCCCTCTGCTCTGATGAGACCCTACCTGGAGTACTGCATCCAGCTCTGGAGCTCTCAGTACAGAAAAGACATGGACCTGTTGGAGAGGGTCCAGAGGAGGGCCACCATGATAATCAGAGGGCTGGATGGAACACCTCTCCTATGAGGAAAGGCTGAGAGAGTTGGGGTTGTTCAGCCTGGAGAAGAGAAGGCTTTGGGGAGACCTTATTGCAGCCTTTCAGTACTTAAAAGTAGTCTATAAGAAAGATGGGGATAGACTTTTTAGAAGGGTGTGTTACGACAGGACAAGGGGTAATGGTTTTAAACTAAAAGAGGGGAGATTCAGGCTAGATGTGAGGAATACATTTTTTTATGATGAGGGTGGTGAGACACTGGAGCAGGTTTCCCTGAGAGGTGGTAGGTGCCCCATCCCTGGAAACATTCAAGGCCAGGCTGGACGAGACTCTGAGCAACCTGATCTACTTGAAGATGTCCCTGCTCATTGCAGGGGAGTTGGACTAGATGACCTTTGAAGGTCCCTTCCAACCCAAACTATTCTATGATTTTTATGATCTTAAGGGTCTTTTCCAACCAAAATGATTCTATGATTCAGAGCTGGAGACTGTATTGTTTTCTTGGCCTGTTCTCTGTGCAGTAGACTTTTTCATGTTTCCTCTTTCAGTCTCTTGGGGAGGGGAGAGAGAGGTGTTACTTGGACAGCCAGTCAGTCTTAGCCTCTTAGTTTTTCTGATTTCATAGTAGACAGAGATAGAGCAACATGTATCTGAAACTGTATAACTGTTGACTACTGAAAATAGATCTTTGCTGTATTTGATTACTGCTGTTTGTTGTAAAATCGGGATAAATAAGCTCCTATTTTTACACTGAAGATTTTGAAGATTTTAATTCCTGCTATGCAGAAAGTTGTTATGGTATACATGAAGTCACTTGTCTTTAAAATGTTCTCCGTTTCCTTCTGCTAAAAGTGCACTGAGCTCCATAGATCCTCAGTCTTTTGGTAAACAATACTTATTTTGGATCCTGGAACAGAAATTTGACTTCTTACCTCTTTATTAAAAGCAACAAAAGTAAATCCATGTTTCTTAGCAAGTGGAAAAGAATCCTTTCTTCTTAGGGAACTATTGATAAAGTTTCCTCAAGGTACAAACTTCATAACAGTGTGGTGAACAAACACCTACTACTAGCAAGACTGTGGCACTCCTTCCAAGATTTATTCTGATGTAGCCTTCATCAGTACTGAGTCTCTTGGCACCAGGAGGGTCAAGGTTGTTATTCAGCCCTGAGGAAAGTCAGTCTTTGGCATCAATACTACCTGTTATGGTTTATCTTACTAAATGATCTACAGTTCAATAATGACCATCTTTTGCTGAGGTATTCTAAAAATGGCTACCTAGGTGTAAGTTTAGATAATTGCTATTAGTGTTTTGTATCTACTGTAAGGCTGTTTTGGGTTAAGTGACAAGACACATGGGGTTTGATTTATCACTCCTAACTATTAACCAGAGCATATGTGGATAGGTAATGAGTTCTGACAGTTTATTTGTTCTAGTTAGTGCTTTCAGGCACAGAAATCAGAGTACGAATCTATTTAATGTACGGTGTACTATTATCCTTTTACCATTGTATCTCAGCAGATCAGAGACTTCAGTGTAGTTCCTCTTATGCCTGCAAGGCTGAGAATTACAATTGTCTCAATTTTATAGATGGGAAACTTAGGCAAGCAAAGTGAGTTAATCAAGGTCATGAAAGGAAGACTGGGAAATCAAGGTGCCGAATTTAAATATTCGGATTCTTAGACAAGTGTTTTCACTGCATAGACCAGCATTCCTCTCAAAAGTAAGATTTTAGTCTGCCTAGCACAAGGAATCTCAGAATTAAGGAATGTTTTATCTACTACATAGATTTGTAATTCCTTTAAAAAAGGTGAAATTAATAACATTAGCAGTTAAAATATATGGAAAGGAATATCAGTAGTTATTGTGTATACATGGGAGTTTAACACTAAAAAGAATGAAGTCCTTTCTATTGCAAGTTGAATATTTGACCCTCTAGTAAGTGATATATGAGAATGTTCCATATAGTAATGTTCTATAAAGTTATGAGAAAACTGTTAATTCTATGAGTTGCATTCTGAATGAACTGGTTAAAATAATCTGAATCTTTACAAGTCAGATGGAACATCAAAAAACTAAATATCCACAGCACACCCCTACATTAATGATCCTCAGTCATCTGGACCAGCAAATCTATTGAATCAGGTAAACAGCCAAAAGTTGTCTTAAGATGGAGTCAGTAAGCAGCCAGCATATACTTGGAATTAACTAGGACTTGCAGGGCACATTTAAACATACAGTTTATCTGCATCCTTGGTGTATTGTATTTAGGTCTAATTCATATGTTTTAAAACCCATATGGGCTGTTATGAAGAAAATTAACTCTATCCCAGCCAAACACAGTACATAAACTATAAGAAACAAGTTTTACATGATCTAACAGCCACTATAAGGAGACATAAAGTCTTTCTTTATGGACATATTTGATAATTTTGATCTAGTTTGAGTGAGATCTTCTAAATTTGGTAGCCATGCAGTTGTCAGTGTAGTCTATTTATTTATAAGTAAAAGATCAAATTAATTCTGAAATATATTTGGCTAATATCTCAGCTGTTTTATTATGTTCTTAGTAATTTCTGGTCTTTTTGCTACATTTCCCTACACTGCTTACTGCCACAATAAAATGAAAGATGTGATCCAAATTAAATAAGCATTTATCATATGGCTTCAAGTTTTGCATAAGTATTGTATTGTATAGGTATTGTTCAGTCTCTGACAGTAATTAGGAATGAGATGTTTAACAGATTTCCTACAGGCATATATTTGAAATTATAACAGGTGGTTAACAGATATAATAGCAATGTTAAAACCAAAGATATAGGAAGCTTTGATGTAGCAGCCTTCTCTTGAGTAAAATCTCTCTGTTAGCCCATTATGTTTGTGTTCTGCACTCAACATATAGATATTAAGGTGGGTTTCAGAGAGTTTAAAGACTTATTCTTGAGCTTTTTCATAATAAATGATTTAGGGGTTACTTATTTAAATGTCTGCTTTTCTTTCTATGTGCTTCTACTATAGTTGTAGCACTTAAGTATTATGATGACAGATGTTTTATTTATATATATATAAAAAAATTTCTTATTTAATTTTGCTTGAAACAGACCCCAGTGATTTTAGATATTAGTAAAATACTACAAAGTTATACTATTATATAATATTATTGTTTGTAAAAAAAAAATCAGAAAGAAGTGGAGTTTAGGAATGGGTTTTTTATTGTTAAATTAGTATAGACTTTTAAATTTAATTTAAATTTAATTATTTACAAAATATTCAGATACTATGTTGTCGCGGTTGAGACAGACAAACGACATAGACAAAGTTCCTCTTATGTACAAACAGCAGTCTCCATTTATTGCCGCAAACGCTTTTTTATATAATCTTTACCAGCTCAAGTGTCTTTTTGCTATTGGTTACAGGCTGCAATAGTAACATATCATTGGCTAATTTTGCTATCGTCAATGTTACTCTTTTACTCCCTTCTTTCTCACAGGTACACCTTAATATCTTCAACGCCAATCTCTGTTCCCATACCCTCCGTCAGGGAATCCACGGACCCACCGTAGTCCCCCACACTATGTAGAAAGTTCATAGGAAATATTTTAAACTGCATTACTATTTTAAATATATTAATACATCCTTATACAAGATTGTAAGCATATTAAATGAGCTATAGTGGAAGAATTAGTGTCTTATTTCAAGTTTTATTTCTGACTATCTTTTGTCATGTTACTAGGTGAAGTGATAGTAAAGCTAGTCATTTGTCTTAATATAACTAAAGAAAAATTGTTGGCTTTTTTTCTGTCTCTTTTCTGCCACCTTGTGGACTTAATTATTTTACTACTAGAGTGGGTTCTTCCTATGTTTCCTGAAAAAGACTTTTTTTTCCTTCTTGTTTCATTCTTCTTATTTAGCGTCTTCTGCAGTGGTTTTCTACTCCCTTCTATTTTCAGATCTGAAATGTGATTAAATTGTTCCTAGTGTTTTAAATTTTGTGGTATCTTTAATGGAAAGTTGATTCAGTTTTTGTAGGCATTTGTTGACCTTACCTCTTATCTCTCTGCCTGAATTGTCATATGCAACTCAGCAAGAGGAAAAGATACAGTCCTTAATTGCTGTTCTTGTGATATACATATAAAAATAACAAAATCTCGTTTAGTTATTTCCAGCAGGAATTGATCCATTTAGGAGGAGAAAATGCATGAGTGTGTATCTCCAGCTACCTATTCTGGAATCAGTATAATATCCTGTAAAAGCATTGAAGTTACATTTCAATATATAATTCAGTTGGACTCCAACTTCTGTACTTCATCTTCATTTGTTGCAAGTTAACTTGAACTTAAATCTGTCAATATAAACTAATATAATGTATGTATAATAGTCACCCAGTTGTTAATTTTAGGACTACTTGGTCATATTTTCTCTGTGGATGCCTCAAGATTTTAATTACCTTTCTGGTTTTTTGGTGGGTTTTTTTGTTTGTTTTTGGTTTTGGTTTTGGTTTTGTTTGTTGTTGTTGTTGTTGTTGTTGTTTTTTAATTCTGTGTACTAGCGTTAAAAAGGTTTTAGAACTTTTTGGATATTTGTCATAGAAAACAGCTTTGAATTTGATGTCAGAATGTGCATAGCAATAGAAAGACAATTCACTGTGATCCCACTGTGAGGTTTCTGGACTGTGTTGATAATGAAGTGACTGAAGAAAAGTAAAGAAGTAGTTAATGAGAATGTTAGTAGCTATGCTTCTATAAAGACCTTTAGTCAAAAATCTTTGACTGAGTTAAGACACAGTAGATGCCTGAAGGGATAATTTTAAAGATGGAGTTCTTCACTTTCACTGTATTTTTTCCACTGTTCATTGTATACCTACATATGAAATAGTATTAATGATTTCAAAAGGCTGAAATTTCAAAGGATTCGAGCATTGTGAGTTCTCTTTGGCTAACTCTGTAGCAAACAGTGCCAAAATTAGAATTTTAAATTTAAAAAAGATTAACTGGCAAATTGGTTCATTATCTTGTACTAAGAAATTAATCATAGAATCATTTAGGTTGGAAAAGACGTTTAAGATCATTGAGTCCAAGCATAAACCTAACACTACCAAGTCCACCACTAAACCGTGTCCCTAAGCGCCACATCTATGCATCTTTTAAATACCTCCGGGGATGGTGACTCAACCATTTCCTTGGGCAGCCTGTTCCAATGCCTGACAACTCTTCCGTGAAGAAATTTTTCCTAATATCCAATCTAAACCTCCCCTGGCTCAACTTGAGGCCATTTCCTCTTGTCCTTTCGCTTGTTACTTGGGAAAAGAGACCGACATACTCCTCACTACAACCTGCTTTCAGGTAGTTGTAGAGAGTTATAAGGTCTCCCCTCAGCCTCCTTTTCTCCAGGCTAAACAACCCCAGTTCCCTTGGCTTCTCCTCATAAGACTTGTGCTCTAGACCATTCACCAGCTTCAGTGCCCTTTGGACATTCTCCAGCACCTCAATGTCCTTCTTATGATGAGCGGTCCAAAACTGAACACAGTATTTGAGGTGTGGCCTCACCAGTGCCGAGTACAGGGGGACAATCACTTCCCTACTCCTGCTGGCCACATTATTTCTGATACAAGCCAGGATGCTGGTTTTTTGGTTTGTTTTGGGTTTTTTTGGTAGATTTTAACCCTATTCTTCTATTCATATTCCTCCCTCATTTTGGGGACCTTTCTCAGAAGAGCCTGCTTAAAAAATCTTTCTTCCTCCTGTGAAAGAAGCATTTAAGAAGTTCAGAGGAATTAATTATAGTTGTTTTCTAATCACAAAGAGGGATGGTGGACTGTAGCTCATCTTGAGACAATACAGTTCTTTTACAAGAAGTTTGATTTCTGTATATTGACTTCAGTAAAGTCTGTCTTTTTTCTTAAATTGGTCCAGAGGAAAAAAAAAATGCCTGTCAGAACTTTACAGCTCTGAGATGTACACTTCCTAGTTGGAGAAAATGATAAATAGTGCAAGACCCACCTTCTGGTCGTTCTGCTTCCCTGTGTGCATTTACAAAGTGTCTGTCACTTGTGGTATGTATTTGAAGGTTTATGTACCTTGGTTTGGATGAATGGGTCATAGAAGTTGCATGGTAGACATCCCTGCCAAATTCAAACAATACTTTTGTTAAAGCGGTTCTCATGATGAAATATTCTTGTCTCCCAGTGGCAGTTATATAATATTAGTCTAAAAAAACCTCAACAATGTTCTGCACAACCATTAGAGATTATAGCATCAGATACTTCAGGTTGATTTAGGTTTATTTCATAGAATGGTTTCGGTTGGAAGGGACCTTTAAAGGTCCCTGCAATGAGCAGGGATATCTTCAACTGGATCGGCTTGCTCAGAGCCCCATCCAACATGACCTTTAATGTTTCCAGGGATGGGGCATCTACCGCCTCTCTGGACAAGCTGTTCTAGTGTTTCACCACCCTCATCATAAAAAATTTCCTCATTATATCTAGTCTAATCTTTCTTTTTTTAGTTTAAAAATTATTACCCCTTGTCCTGTCATACAGGCCTGCTAAAAAGTCTGTCCCCGTCTCTCTTATAAGCCCCCTTTAAGTACAGAAAGAAAGAAAGAAAGAAAGAAAGAAAGAAAGAAAGAAAGAAAGAAGAAATGTCTCAGTTGAAATAACTAGAAATATGAGTCATACTGGTATTTGTGACTGTTGTTTTCTAACCTATATCTGAGACATGATTCTTAAATACTAACAGAAATTGTTGTTGTTATAGATCTCTGAAATGTCACATAGATCTTTATCCAAACTCAATCTGTTGCCCTCTAGCAGGTTCTCAAAAGTGATTATTGAACCAACTTTTTCCAGAGAATTAGACCAAGTTTCCCTTTTATCCATGCAACAGTTCATTATATCATTACAATCTATCTATTATCTGTATCGATTACAATCTATCTTAATAACATTGGTGAAACATTTACTATCTTTATTGCTGCCTTGTGAGAAAATCTATTTCAAAAAATACCTATTTTTCAGTAATGATGGCTATGCTATTATATTTCAGTTCTCATATCAAGTTTCAGTAATTTAACCAAAGTAGTTCACTTCCTTCCATTCTTTTGTCCCAAATCCTTGGTGTTTGTTACACAAACATTGTATTTGTTATCTCCATCCAGTTTTCTAACCAGATTGGAGATAGCCCTTTGATTACCTGTCATTTTTCTGACTTCTGTTCTCATCAATAGTAATACTTAACTCTTTACTGTTTTTCATTCTACTCGCCTGTTTACCTTATTTTATTTACTGAAAATCAGGAGTGGAGATTACATGAATGTTTCCCAAACTTCTTTCCTCACTTTTTAGTTTAAAGCTCTTAAGAATGTTAGAATAAATAATGCAGCACTGTTTGCTTCTGTATCCACCTGGTAGTCTAGAACAGTGGCCTCCAAACTTTTTGGTCACATACCCCTATCAGTACAAAAGTTTTTGAGCATGCACTACATGTGTATTTATTTATTTATAAATTATATATATATATATATATATATATTACTGTGCTAATATATTATGTACATTATAAAACATACACAAAAAAAAGAAATTAAAGAAGGATGAAAGATGAAAGGAACAATATTTTAAAAATATTTTTTATTTGGTAATGGTACAAACCCTTTTTGCTCTTGGTAAAAAAATATTAAGAATTTTTAGTGAGAGCAATGTGATTGAATATGTTTCATTATTTTCTAAAATCTTGGTTTAACGCTTTGTGATACAGCGATTCAAAGATCTAGTTCTAAGTTCAGTTTTTATTTCGATACTTTGTTTTAATGTCTGTCACAGCTGGAAAAGATACCTCACTAAGATACATGGATCCAAATGGAAGAAGTGCATCATTGCCTGCGCTTACTAAATCATGATACTAATTTTTCAATCCCACCCACCAATTACGCACAATTTTTGTTGAAATTTGGTGTTGCGGTTTAACCCTGAAAGGCAACTAAGCACCACACAGCTGCTCACTCACTCCCCCTCCAGTGGGATGGGAGAGAGAATTGGAAGGGTAAAAGTGAGAAAACTCATGAGTTGAAATAAGGACAGTTTAATAGGTAAAGCAAAACAAGGAATTTATTCACTACTTCCCGTCGGCAGCAGGTATTTAGCCATTTTCCAGGAAAGCAGAGCTTCATCACACGTAACGGTTCTTGGGAAGACAAGCACCATAACTCCAACCGTCACCCCTTCCTTCTTCTTCACCAGCTTTTTGTTGCTGAGCATGACATCATATGGTACAGAATATCCCTTTGGTCATTTGGGGTCAGCTGTCTCAGCTGTGTCCCCTCCCAACTTCTTGCACATCCCCAGCCTACTCGCTGGTGGTACAGTGTGAGAAATAGAAAAGGCCTTGACTCTGTGTAAGCACTATTCAGCAATAGCTAAAGCATCCATGTGTTATCAACACTGTTTTGGTCACAAATCCAAAACATTAGCCCCATACCTGCTACTATGAAGAAAATTAACTCTGTCCCAGCCAAATCCAGTACATTCAGCTAGTAAATTTTCATCTTCCCCGATGTCAATCAGTTGTTCTTGCAAATTTATAGGAAGGTGTTACAGATTTTTATAGTTTTAACAAATGGGTTCAAAACCTGCTTTACCTCTTCATTTGGAAGGTTTTTAAACAGGTTAGAAAATTCTGTTTCCAATTTTTTTAAGTGCACAAATATGAGACTTTTTATAGTTGACCCACTTGCACTGTTTTCATCAACAAAATCACATAATGATAGAAACATCTGTTTTCAAAATGCTCTCTGCATTGCACAGGTTTCTTTTGAAAAGCAATTGCTTTTTTACTCCTTGTTAAAACGTCACCTTTACCTTGAAAGGACAGATTAAGTGTGTTTATTTTTTAAAAAATATCTGCATAAGGAGATAATAATCAGCAAATACACTTATGGTCAATTACCTATATGTGCATATATACACTTCTATACATATATTATTCAAAATAGTACCGTTATAGTGCTCACCAAACCAGCTCCCACAAGTAAGGCATTGAAACCGCTCCAAAGAGTGAGGCTTTGAAATCAACAATGGACAAAGTCTCACTTTGAAGGTGATCTGCATCACTGAGTCTAGAGTCAGCCATTTGTCCCCCGTGAGGGTCCATTAACTTGCCTAGGAGATGTCATAGAAATGTTCATTCAAGGGGAGTTCTCAGAGAGAGAAGCTCAATTTTGGGTAGAGAGCAAGCCATTTTTATATCATTGTATTTGGTTTGTGTGGCAAGATTTTGGTAATGGGGGGGCCTACAGGGGTGGCTTCTGTGAGAAAACACCAGAAGCTTTCCCCATGTCCGACAAAGCCAGTTCCAGCCAGCTCCAAGAGGGACCTGCTGCTGGCTGAAGCTGAGCCAATCAATCAGTGATGTTGGTAGCACCTCTGTGATAATGTATTCAAGAAGGGGAAAAAACTGCTGCGCAACAACACCTGGGAGAGAGGAGTGAGAATGTATGAGAAACAACTGCAGACACCGAGGTCAGCGAGAAAGGAGGGGGGGGAGGTTCTCCAGGTGCCAGAGCAGAGATTCCTCTGCAGCCCATGGTGAAGACCATGGTGAAGTAGACTGTCTCCCTGCAGCCCATGGAGGTTAACAGTGGAGCAGATAACCACCTGCAGCCTGTGGAGGACCCCACACTGGAGCAGGTGGATGTGCCCCGAAGGAGACTGTGACCCCACGGAGAGCCCGTGCTGGAGCAGGCTCCTAGCAGGACCTGTGGCCTGTGGAGAGGAGCCCATGCTGGAGAAGGTTTTCTGGCAGGACCTGTGGCCCCATGTGGGACCCATGCTGGAGCGGTCTGTTCCTGAAGGACTGCATCCCATGGAAAGGATCCATGCTGGGGCAGTTCATGAAGAACTGCAGCCCGTGGGAAGGACCCACGTTGGAGAAGTTCATGGAGGACTGTCTCCCACGGGTGGGATCTCACACTGGAGCAGGGAAAGAGCCTGAGAAGGAAGGAGCGGCAGAGACAATGCGTGATGAACTGACTGCAACCCCCATTCCTTGTCCTTCTGCACTGCTCAGGGGGAGGAGTTAGAAAAGTCAGGAATGATTGGTCAGTAATTAGTGAGTGATCTCCCTATCCTTATCTCAACCCACGAGCTTTTTGTTATATTTTTTTTCTCCTCCTGTCCAGTTGAGGAGAGGGAGCGATAGGCTTTTTTAAGTACATTAACAGCAAGAGGAAGTCTAAAGAAAACATTGGACCAATACTTGTTGAAGATGGTCACCTGAATAATAGGGATGAAGAGAAAGAAGAGGTATTCAATGCTTTGGAGCACTGGGCAATCATCAGTGGCATGAAATTTAACAAGAACAAATGCCAGATTCTGTACCTAGGATGGAGTACAAGTATAAATTAGGAGAGGAGTAGCTGGAGAGTAGTCCTGCAGAAAGGGATCTGTGGGTGCTGGTTGACAGCAGGCTCAATATGAGTCAGTAGTGTGCCCTGGCAGCCAAGAGGGCAAACAATATCCTGGGGTGCATTAAACATAGTATAACCACCTGGTCAAAAGAGATGATTATCCCTTTGTATTTAGCACTGGTGCAGCCTCACCTATAGTATTGTGTGCAGTTCTGGGCCCCACAATTTAAGAAGGGTGTTAAGGTCCTTGAATGCGTCCAGAGGAGGACAACAAAGCTGGTGAAAGGGCTAGAAGGCATTTTCTTTGAGGAGCAGCTAAGGACTTTGGGTTTGTCTAGTTTGGAGAAAAGACGACTGAAGGGCAACCTCATGACTCTCTACAGCTTCCTGAGGAGGGGAAGTGGAGAGGGAGGTGCTGATTTCTTCTCCCTTTTATCCAGTGACGTGTGGGAATGGTTCAAAGCTGCACCAGGGGAGGTTTAGGCTTGACGTTAGGAAGCATTTCTTTACCAAGAGTGTGATCAAACACTCGGAACAGGCTTCCTAGAGAGGTGGTCAATGCTGCAAGTCTGTCAGTGTTTGAGAGGCATTTGGACAGTGCCCTTAAAAACATGCTTTAATATAACATGGTCAGGCAGTTGGACTAGATGATCATTGTAAGCCCCTTCCAACTGAAATCTATTCTTTATCAACTCTCTCTTGGCCCTGGCTCCTCTCTCAGCTTTCTCTCATTTCTTTCCTCCCTTGTCTCTATTCTGGCTCTGTCTTGGCTCTTTAGGCTCTTGATGCTTTATCAGGTCTCTCCCAGCTCTCTCTTGGCCCTTATTTCTCTCCCTGACCTCTCTTGGCTCTTTCCTCCCTCACCCATCTCCCAGCTGTCTCTAGGCTCTCACCCATCTCTCAGCCCTTGGTCCTCTCAGCGTTTTCTCAGCCATCTCCCCTCTCCCTGCTCTGTCTTGACCCTCAGCTCTCTCCTCCATTGCCCCTCTCCTGGCTCTCTCATATCTCTGTAGGCCCTCACATCTAGGGTCTCTCTTGGCTCGTCCTCACTCCTCTCTGGTCTTTCTCAGCTTGCTCTCTGCTCACTTCCAGGTCTCTCTTGCCTTTATCTCTCTCTCTCAGCCCTTGTTTCTTTCTTGGTCCTCACTCATTTCTCGATGCTCTGCTCCTCTCTCGGCAATCTCCCTCAGTTCTCCCTCGCTCCTCTCCTGGCTTACTCTCAGCTCTCTTTCGCCCCCCCCCCCAATCTCATCTCTCAGTCCTCACTCAGCCCTCGCTACTCTCTTGGCATTCTTGCAGCCCCTGCTCCTCTCTTGGCCCTTGCTTCTGTCTTAGTTCTGTCTCTCTTCTTTCTCACCCCTCATATCTTTCTTGGCCCTCACTCCACTTTTGGCTCTTCCCAGCTCCTCTTCAGGCTTTGTAGGTTTGCTCTCAGTTCACTCTAAGGTGTTTGCACCCTTTATTTTTTTTTCTCCTCTATTTCAGCCCTTCTTCCCTCAGCCCTCGTTCCTCTCTTGCCTCTCGGTCCTTCTTTTCTTCTTGGTATTTACTTTTCTTTCTCAGCCCTCTCAAGACTCTCCTCGCCACTCCCCCCTCTCTCCCAGCTATCAGTCGTCACTCCTCTCGCCCCTCCTTTCTCTCTCAGCCCCCCTTTTCCTCATGGCCTTCATTTTTCTCTCTTAGTCCTCTCTCATCTGTCTCTTCCCTTGCCCCTCTCCTGGCTCTCTCCAGTCTCTCTCTCTCTCAGATCTCCAGACCTTTGCACCTATGCCATCTCTTTCCTGGCTCTCTCTCGGACCTCACCCCTCTCTCAGCCCTTGATCCTCTCTTGCCTCTTTCATCTCTCTCACAGTCTTTGCCTCTCTATTGGCTCTATCTCCTTTCTTGCTCCTCTCAGGCTCTCTCTTGGCCCTTGCCTCTCTCCCGGCTCTCTCCTCTCTTGCCCCTCTTTTGTCTCTCTCCCAGCAATCTCTTGGGCAATGTGCCTCTCAGTCATCGCCCCTCTCTCAGCTTTTTCATTTCTCAGCCCTGGATACTCTTTCCTACCTCTCTGTGTTGCCTCTCTCTCCTCTAGTTCCTATCCTCCCTCTCCTACCCTCCACCCCCCCCCCCCCCTCCCTCCCCCCTCCCCCCCCCCCTCCCTCCCCCCTCCCCCCCCCCCCCCCTTCTTTCTCTCTCTCTCCCCTCCCTTTTCCTCTTCCCTTGTCTTCCCTCCCTCTCTCCACTCCCTCACCCTGAACCTCTCATCTCATCTTATTGCTCTCTCTCCCCTCCTCCCTTTTTCTTAAACCTATCTCATCCCTCTCCAGCTGCCCCTCCCTCTCACCTCTCTCTTGTTCATATCTCCTCCCCATCCCTCTCTTGCCTCTCTGCCATCTTTCTCTCCCCTCTCTTGTCCCCTCCTCTCTTCTGCCCTCCGTCGCCCCTCATTCCCCACTCTCTGCTTCCCTCTCATCTCCCTCTTCTCTTGTCATCCCCCTCACCCCTCTCTTGCCCCCTGTGACCCTCTCTCCCTCATCTCTTCTCCTCTCCCCACTTCTCCCACCCCCTGCCTCTCCCCCACTTCCCTACACACTCTAGTCTCCCTTGACTCTCCCATCTCTCTCCTCTCCTGTCTCTCTTCTCTCGTATCCCCTGGTCTCCCACATTTCTCATCTAATCTCTCAGCCCTCTCCCCTCATCTCTCACATGCCCCTCTCATCTCTCCCTCTCCCACCCCTCCCTCTCCTGCTGCCTCATCTCTTGTCTCTCGCCTCTTGTCCCTCATCTCCCTCTTGTCTCTCAGCTCTCGACTCCCCCTCAGCTCTCATCTCTCTTGCCTCACATCACCTCATCTCATGTCCTATTGTCTTGTGTCCTCTTGTCTCATTGCATCACTTGTCTTCTCTCCTCCCCTTTCTTTCTCTCCTTGCTCCCCATCTATCCTCCTGTCTCCCATCTCTCTTCTGTTTCTCCCATCTCTCATCTCTCTGTCTCCTCTCATCTCTCTTGTCTCGCCTCTCCTCGTCTCATCTCTTTTCTCATGTCTCGTCCTCCCCTCTCATCTTGCCTTGAGTCTTTCATCTCATCTTTCTCATCTCTTGCCTCTCATTTTCCTCTCCCATCTTTCCCACTCTTCCCTTTTCACCCCATTTATTTTATTTTGCCTTGTCTTTTCTTGCGCCTCCTTCTGTCCCCTCCCTTCTCTGTTTCTCAACCCTCCTCTCCCAGCTCTCGTACCATCTGGCTCATCTGGTCTCTCACCTTGTCTATCATGTCTCTCATCTAGCCACTCTTGTCTTGTCTTGCCTGGCCTCTCATCTCATCTCATCTCTCTCCCCTCTCTTCTTGTCTCGCCTTGTCTCTGTTGGCTTGCCTCTCTTATCTCATGTCTCATTTCTCTCATTTTATGTTTCCTCTCATCACTCGTCTTGTTTCTCCCCTCCTGTCTTACCTCATGTCTTAAATGTGTTATCACAGAAGCACCACCAGTTTGTCTGACTGGCTCAGCCCTAGGAAGTGGTGGGCCCATTTTGGAGCTGGCTTAAACTGGCTCCCTCCAACATGGGGGCAGCTCTTGATCTCTTCTCATAAAAGCCACCCCTGCAGCACCCCTCTCCCCCCGAAACCTTGCCATGTAAACCAAATACAGGCACCAAAAAGGGCTGTTGTTTAATCCCAGTAGGCAGCTTAACACCATACAGATGCTCACTCATTCTCATCTTCTCAGGTCTCTCGTCTTGCCTCTCTTATCTCATCTGGTCTCTTTCACCTCTCTCGTCTGGTCTCACTCTCCTCTCTCTTCCTCTTGTCTTTGTCAGCTTGTTTCTCATCTTGTTTTTTATCACATCTCTCATCTGTAGTCTCTAGTCTCTTTGTCTCTCATCACTTGCCTCTACTTTTCCTCTTCTCTCCCATCTCTCATTTTGTCCCATCTCTTGTGTTGTCTCATCTCTCCTCTCTCACCTCTCCTCACCTCTCTCACTTCTCATCTCGTGGCGCTCTCTCCCCCCATCTCTCGCCTCTCATCTCCCTCGTTTCTCTATTCTCTCCAGTTGCTCTCATCTCTTTCATCTCTCGTTGCATGGCGTTACCCCCACCTGTCAGCCTCTGGTCTCCCTCCATTGTCTTGTCCCATGCCTCATCTTGTCCTACTCCCCTCTTGTTCCTTCCTCTCTATTCTCCCTCTCCGCCCTTCCCTTGCCCCTGTTTCTCTCTTGTATCTACCTCCTTTTGGCCTTCATCCTTCTCTCATGTCTCAGCTAGTCTCTCTTGTATCTCCCATCTTGTTGGGTCTCTCTCATCTCTCTTCTCATCTCCTCTCTCTCCTCCCCCACTCCCCTCCTCTTGTCTCCCCTCCTCTCGTCTTACCCCCTCTTGTCTCTTCTAGGTTGATTTGTCTCCCTCGTCTCAGTTCTCATCTCATCTCTCCCCTCTCTTTAATCTCCCATCTTGCCTATCTTGCACCAGTCGCTCTCCTCTCCTCCTCCCTCTCTTGTCCCTCTCCTCTCTCCCTGTTTTATCTCCCATCTCCCCCCTCTGTTCTCTCTCTTGTGTCTCCCCTTGCCTCATCTCATCTTCTCTCATCTGTTGTCTCTCTTCTTTCCCATCTCTCTCATCTCTTCCCTTGGCTCATCCCTTGTCTCTCTCATCTATTGTTTCTCTTCTGTTCCATTTATCTCGTCTCATCTTTTATCATTCGTCTCTCTCATCTCCTGTCATCTCCTCTCTCATTTCTTGTCTCCCTGTTGCCTCTCATCTCTTGTCTTGCCTCTCATATTGTCTTTCCTCATGTCTTTCCTCTCACCCAATTTCCTTGTCTTCTTTTTTTCTCTCCTGTCTCACTTTGTTTCATCTCAACTTTCTTCTCATCTCTTGTCTCTCATCTCATCCCTCTTTTCAGCTCTCTCTTATGTCTCTCTCATCCTGTATCCCTCTGTCACTCCCCCTTGCCTAGCCTCTCTTGTCTCTTCTATCGTGTCTCTACTGTCTCATCTCCTGTCTCTCATCTTTAATCTTGTCTCTCATCTCAAATCATCCTGTCTCTTCTTGTGTCTGCTGCCTCCTCTTGTCTCTGTGTTGCCTCTCGCTTTGTCTCTCGTCTTATCTAATTTTTCCTCTTATCTCTCGTCACACATCTTCCCTCTCTTGTCTCTTCTGTCTTGTCTGTCTTATCCCTCTCTCGCTCCTCCCTCATCACCCTCTCATCTCTTTCTATTGTCTTGTCTCATCCCTCATCCCATCCCTTGTCTCACCTATTGTATCTTGTCTCTCATCTCATCATCATCTCATCTCTCATTGCCTGTTGCCTAGTCTCCCCTCTCCTGTCATCTCTCATGTGTCTTGTCTCTACACTCTCATCTTGTCTCTCTTGTCTTGTCTCATCTCGTCTTGCCTTTTATCCCATCTCATCTCCTCTCTCGTCTCTCCTTTTTTTCTCTCCTCTTGTCTTGCTTTGTCTTGTCGCGTCTCATCTCAATTCTCTTCTTGTCCCTCCTCTCGACTCTTGTCTTATCCCTCTTGTCTTTCTCCTCTCTCATTTTTCGTGTCCCTTGCAAGTCTCATCTCTATCATCCTACTCCCCTCTTCTCTTGTCCCATCTAGCCTCTGTTGTCTCTTTCATCCTGCCTCTCCATTCTCGTCTCTCCTCTCCACTCCTGTTGTCTCGTCTTGTCTCTCATCTCATTTTGTCTCATGTCTCATCTCTCTTGTCTATTGCCACTTGTCTCGCCACCCGTCTCCTGTCTCTGTCTCTCTGTCTCCCCCCCCCATCTCTCTACTGCCTCCCTCTTGCCACCCTCTTGTCTTCCTCTACCATCTTATGTCTCATTCCTCTTGTCTCTCTTGTCTTTCCTGTCCTCTGCAACTCTCATCTCTCTCTCATTGCTCACCCCTCTACTCTTGTATTGTCTGGCCTATCTTGTCTCATTTCATGTTCTTGTTTCATTTCATAGTCTCGTGTCTATCTCTCATCACACCTTTCTCATCTCTCGTGTCTCTCATCTCATTGCTCTCATGCCCCCCTCCCCTCTACCCCTTTTATCCCATCTCTTCATCCACATCTGGTCTCTCTCATCTCACCTTGGCTCCCTCTAGTCTGTATCTCATCTGTCTTCTTTCTCTCATCTGCCCCATCTCTATCGTCTGCCTCCTCTGTCTCTCGTCTCGATCATCCACCTCATCTGTCTCTTGTCTGTCATCTGTCCTTTTATCTCCCCCATCTCTTGTCTCTCCCTCTTTTGTTTCCTTTCTCTTGTCTATCTCCTCTTGGTTCTCTCTTGGGTCTCACATCTCTTGGCTTTTCTGGCCTTCACTCATCTCCTGGTCTCGACTATCTTGAACTTCATAATCAGCTTTCTCTCTCAACTCATTTCTGTCATCATGCTATCATCTCTCCCACTCCTCAGTACTCTCTCTCACACTCTCTATTTTGTTTATGCTTCATCTCTTTCCAGTCAATTGAGACTTTATTTTTATTCTTTTTTAAAAATCCTTTTGGCAGTATAAACTTTTAACATAGCCCCCAAAGCAAAAGTGTTGCTTTCTTCCAGAAATAACAAATAGGCATTTTTCTAGGGTTCATGTGGTCAGTGTCTACCTCTCAACTATACTTGATTAAATACCCCATTTCCCTGAAAATAAGACCTAC
>VWYH01010004.1:0-10315 GCA_013399365.1 Pampusana beccarii
CATCAATGCATTGGAGGAACCTAAGGAAGTGGTAGGACGAGATCCAGCAGCACACCTCTCCTGGTCAGCAACTCCACCATTTGCATCAGAAAGTTGTCATCAATGCATTGGAGGAACCCCAAGGAAGTGGTAGATCCCCCAACATTGGACACTTTTAAGATTCAGCTGGACAGGGTGCTGGGCCATCTTGTCTGGACTGTGCTTTTGCCAAGAAAGATTGGACCAGGTGATCCTTGTGGTCCCTTCCAACCTGGTATTCTATTATTCTGTTATTTAAAACCACTGAAACAGGCTAGAAAAGGGAAGAAAATAGCAGAGAGGAACACTTTCCAGGGGTGCTAAGGTGACCTCTTCAGTAACATCTAGAGACTCTGCTAACTCTGCAGAAAGATCAGCCTCCATGTTTAGAGGCTAAACCTCAGTCCATATGAATATCCTTTTTGCCCCCTCACCCAAACCTGGAATATGCTTCAATTAATAGATCAACATCAGGGCTAAGATTTCCAGACCAGGAGTTTTCCTTCAGTACTGGTGACACTAAATGCCTAACTAGTAACTGTTGTTTCAGCAGAATTGGAGGACACTCAGACTCAAGTGTCTAGTTTCTTTAGAGGAGGAAAAGAAAAAGCACCTCAAACCAAGCCCAAATAAAAAAACCTAACCAAGCCCAAATAAAAAAAACTAACCAGAACATGTTCCCTGTAACAGAGAGGTCTTACACAGTAGCTGGAGGAGTAATCCTGGAAATACACATCCTGCCATACTTCACCAAGATTTGTTTTTCTCTGTATACTTCCACTTTTCAAAACCCCTAAAATAACCAAAGCAGTATGTTGCCATCACAGAGCAACACAGGCACCATTACATCGTATTAAAAAAACAATGGACAACTCTAAATAAAATTTGAGAGCTCCTTTGCTATCCCATGGTATATAATTTGCCCCTTTTCAGAGAAAAGCCAAAATAGCCACACACACAGCACCATTAACTGATTCAGTTTTAGCAACCAACCCACAAGGGAAGCAGATTTATGAAACACCACAAGAAGATCTGTTTGCGAAGCACCCATGTCAGTGCTCGGTGTGAGAAAATTATACTTCTGGGATAGGTGTACATCTGGGAGAGCTCTTCTCTTGCCATTATTTCCACCTGTATGGGAGAGAACTGCATTCCTTGCAGTGGTGGCTGTGATCTCCAGCAGAGACAGTAGAACAGAGCATGTCCCAGCCTTGTCTTTCTTCTCAGCTTTAGCCAATTGCCCATTTGGCACCAAAGCAATGAGGTACAGGCACACTGTTTCACAGGTGACAGGGGCAGGGGAAAGGCATTCATCCCAGCAGAGGGCAGAGGCATCAGCAACAAGCCCAGATTTTGGTGCCTGCCAGAAGGCTAGGAGGAACATCCTGGAGTCCTGCATTTTAGCTGAGTATTAGGCAAGATCATCACCTTGGAATGCACATGCTTCACGGCTGGACCTGAAGGGCATCAGACCTATTCTCCCCACCCAATCCTATGTGAAGTTTGAGGGATTTTGAATGCAGAAGGCAGAAGGGTATTTGGGGAAGGACTGAGCATCTCTTATAGCAAGCAGGATGACAGCAGATGCTAGCACAACATGAGCTAACAGCAAGTCATCTTGCTACATGGAAAGCTTCTAGCTTGCATTAGACAAGTCCAAGATGCACTCTTTAACCTTGGAGAAAAAAAAAAGTTTATTTATTCCATTGGCTTATTAGAAAATATGGCCAACCAGAACAGCTAAAATGGGAAAAAATTTCCACAACCTGGGACAAAAAAGGTCCTGGGTTTTAGGCAGTTTATGAAGAACCTATGAGCTACTGCAGCAGCAGCATACTAAGGAACCTTGGCTCATCTGGAAAATGGATAGATTTAGTTCATTTTGAATGACAAGAACACTCATGTCCCTAGCCCCCATTTCCTCTCAGCACCTCTGCAGGCCCTCAATGTAATACAGAACAGCCTATGCAAAGTCCAGTTGTGCAAGCTGATACCTGAGACAGGCAGAGAAGGAATAGAAGATCAATTTTTGCTCCTGGCACTGCTGAAAACTGCAATTCAAATACAAATGCACTTCTGAGAACTCCTGCACTTCTGCAGTTTGGGCTTGATGGGCAATACCCCTGGGGAATCCATCCCTGGGCTCCAATGAGTACAGCTTACAATTACCATATTTCTCTATGTATAAACAGTGTCATTAGACTTGTATTTTTAAAAAATAAGATCAACCCAGGCCAGGGCCAGGGTCTGCAGATAAAGTAGTAGCTTATCTCTTACAAATATTTTAAATATTTTTTTAATTACAAGTAGTCCTCACTCCAGGTAATGTAACTGACACAAAGCATCTTAGGCTTTCACAGAAAGCCCAGGAGCAACTACTCTATAAGAAAGGAATCCCACCTCACAGCAAAGTAGGGGAGGGAGGCACATGTCCAAGATAGCCTAAATATGGGGGAAGAGTCATTTGAAGTAAATACAATTTAAAAAAAAGGTATTTCAAAACCCCTTCATATAAAGGATCAAGGAGGTTAAAGCAAAAAACTGGTTCAAAAAGATGTACAAGACTGTTGGAGACCAACAGAAAACTCAGCCAAAAAATAACTTGCATTTAAATCAGAAATCAATGTCATCACACAATTTTGTTGTTAAAAAAAAGGAAAGAAAAGTTGAAATCTGTGTAAAGATCAGCATTTATAAAAAGTTATCATTAGCTCCAGAGACCAGCATAATTCCCATGAAGTCCTGATGGAAGGGGGCCTCCTGCCACAAAGAGTTTAGTTCCGGATGAGTCGTAACAGTGGGTGTAAACAGCATTCGGGAAGAAAATTATATCAGAAAAATAATTCCTCCAGGTTTCATCATGATTCTGTTAAAGGAAAGTTTACATAGTTATTGTTGGCAAACCCAAAACCTTCATAAAAGCAGAAGGTAGCTTCCAGAGCCTAAAAAGGCATCTTTTCTGTTAATGCTCCCTGAAGCTTCAGACAGATCAACCTGAAGATACCAGAGTTGTCCTGAAGCTTTTTCTGAAGACATTTGGGCCAAACAATGGAGGGGGGAAGGTGAAGGGTAGGTAAGATATCAAGTTTCATTAGTTTTTAAAGTTACACACAATGATACAAAAGATACTAGAGAGATGTTAGACAAAGCCATTAACTGCTTTATGACAACATACAGGAAATTGAACTCAAGCACCTGCCATGGCATTACCTCAGGAAGCCAGTTTCTAAAATTGCACACAAATTAAATATCTCTTACCAAGTACCACATTTTTATAGGAAGACAATGCATTTTGTGTTTGAGGTTCTGAAAACTAGAAGTTAGATTACATTCAAAAACATAAAGATATAAAGTCTAGTTCATTTATGAATCAGTGCATAACAGTAGTCAGTATGCCTTACACTCAAGCAACCAACCATTCAATACCCTTTAATAAAGCTTTTGTAGAAAGCAATTCTGCAGCACTTCTTGCTTTTTCATGATTACAGTTATCAGTTACATAATCACTGTTTTACTGGGACGCATTTCATACAATAGTTCCCATTACTATAAAAAGAACGGGTTCGAGCCCTACGGCACTCCTGTGTAAAGGGTCTCCTACAGCTACAAGCTACTCACCAGCCAGCCTTTCCCAGTAGTCAACTTCAATATTTCACTTCCTCCTAATTTTTGCTTCTGTCCATAGCAGATACGTGGGGACTTTTCATCCAGGAACCTCTGGGCTCTGATATCATAAAACAATAAGGAACCTTGCCCCGTTCCCACTGTGATGATGTGCTCATAGAAGCTCACCGATCGAATACCTGTCAAACAGAGAAGGGACATACAATGCAGTAAGGAAGATGGATGCTTTGGCTCTGCAGTGCTGCTGCTTGATGACTAATATTTTCTTTAAGATTTATTACCTACTAGTATTCTCCACAACACAAGTTTCCCCACTGCTATGGAGCAATGCAGATAAATCCCATGGATATTACTGAAACAGTAGCTTCAATTACATATACTACTTCTCTTCTGAGGCCATCAGCTACACTGAGGGTGCATAGTAAGAAGCTTCATTCTCAGCAGGCCTCAGCTCTGCCAGATAAGCAAAGATCATAAGCCATTTAGGATCAAGAGCAGCTTTGTTCTGTCTGCCATGAGCCTCTACGTGAACACACCATGAGCAGCAGACAGAGGAAAGAACATCACATTGGTTTCCTCCATGAGCTCACACTCTATCTAGCTACCTGCCAAGCTGCAATAAGTGACTATGTCAGAAAAATTACTGTCCCAGCTGCCACCAAGTGCATTTTGCTGATAAACAGGCTAGCTGTAAGCAAGTATAACCATAATAATCACTAGTCACTTTGCTGCTAAGATAGATCAGGCTCTTAAATCATTCTGAGGCTATCCCTGCTCAAATATTCTCACACAAATGCACCTTATTCTTTGTAGCTGGCACTTTTAGCACTTCACCTAGTGCGAAAACAGACTAAGAAACCTATAACCCAAGCACCACCATGTTACAGCAGCACATGGGAAGCTACAACAAGTTTCCAGTCCAAAAAAAACATTCTAGCACAATTCAGTTACACTGTTAGATTGGGTAAAAGGAGTACATTTTGTTTTCACTAAATCTAAATCTGAAGCCTCAGCTAAACAAGGATCCCTTGGAAATAGTATCGGGGAGATTATGCATGTAGGAATTTGCAATTTGTATAATGTCCTGTCATCTCTATTTATTGTTCAAAAGGTTTGTTCTGTGTAAGCACTCTACCCCAAACAACTCTTCTACTCAGATTAAACCCCACCACATCTATGCTTTTCCTTCCTGCACAACATGACACCAGGTTATAAACTCTAAGGCTTTTTAAACCCTCTTCAAAGTACCACTGAATTACAGCCTAAACAACCATTCAAACAGGAGGAGAAAAGAGTGAGTTACGCCAGCTGCTGTCACCGTACCAAGTGAGACTGAATGTCACAACACTCGTAACATCCTGGAATACACCCAGCAGGACATGTGACAGTAGACATCCAAGAGGTGTAGATGCAGGTAGGGAGTTTCCCCTTCCTCTTTGTACAGAGTCCTAACTGGAAACACATCCTCATCCTTCTGCTTCCACAACCTGATGTTACATCCACAGCCACCAGCATCTGTGACACACACTTAGAACAGGCAAGGCCACATTGTCATGCTCCAGATGTGAGGTGAAATCTTGGCTGCAGGCTTAATAGATGGGAAACCACTGTGCAAGTCTCACACATGTTGAAGTAGATTTACCAGATTCATATAAGAATATCCACTTTAGTTCAGAGAACTACAAATGCATCTGAGCAAGTTGGAGACATCTCACCACCCCACCACCCCCCGCTCCATCCCCATTGCAAGGGCCTGGCTCTGGCAGGCTCTGGCAGGCTCTGGCTTTAAGCCCTCTGCAATTGGCAAGAGCAGTCACTTGAATAAGAGGAGAAAGGCACAAGAAAGGACCTCTTCTTATTTTTGCTCCAAAAGTGCTCAACAAACAACCCAGCAGAACACTTACTTAACAGAAACGGGTGATGGAGTATGAAAGCAGGTGGCATATACTTTTCAATGCAATTTATTAATAAAAAGCTATAAAATGCAGAACAACTGTGGATCTTCCTCTAATAAAAAAAAATTAACTGAAGGAATCCATGATGTACACACTACTAAGAGGATGTTTAGAACAGGTTTTCAAGAACAGCACTTCAAATTGGCTCCTAAGGAGCTGAAGTACCTCAGATTAATCATTCCTATCAAACTAAAAGCACAACCTGTGCCTAAAACTGATCACGGTAAGCTCTCCTCTCGCAGATCAAGAACTAGAGTCCAGGGCCTGCACTTCCCTGTACAGCTGCTAAGAAAAGCAACACAAGATGCACTAAAAAGCATTAGCTACCTTCTCATGTAGAGTAGTCAGGGTTACACTAGGTAAAAACCAGCCCCAGCTCCAGTCTTATTAAGTTACAACCTTTCTCTGACCTGCTTTTGTATACAACACTAATGATTTGAAGTTACTGTGGATTTAACACGTTCAGCAGGTGCATTTGGAAGCTGAAAGCACATTCAGGTAACACTTGAAAGCACTTAAAAGTCAACACAGATTTTAGTCTGCAAATCAATAAACAGCCTCCTTTCTAGAGGTCAACAGAGATCAACAGAAAGTTGAAACACTCGGTATCTTGAATTAATATTACTTAAGTGCCTCCACCACCATGTCAAAAAAAAATCCACCTACTATGCAGAACAGAAAACAGCATTGAACAAAGGCTTTAGACATGAACTAGCACCCCAGAGATACTACCTACACATAGATCATCCCCCCAGCAGAGATGATCACATAATCAGTGCAGAAGCTTTCAGCCACCAGTCACCACTGGGCACAACACTCCAGTGTCTTGGTATTTCTTCCCTATGATACTGAAGGGTGACAGTGTCAGGACCTCCACAGAGCCCTCACTGACAGTGGGTCAGGACAAAGGCTGTTGCTGGTGAAGCACCTTTTCTTATATTATAGAAACTTCTCCCATATCTGAAAGAAGCAGATCCTGACATTTATCTAGACAGCACCGTTCAAACTCCAGTAACCACATAAATAAAACTTTCCTAATTCTTACCTCCATGCATTCTCTTTTGATAACTTGCCCAACAAATAGATGGATACCTAGAGCCAAGCTAAATAAGGACTTCAATTTATTAGTCTGGGATTAATATGGCTTAAAATGTGCATCACAGCACAGTGCCTTCTCATGCTTGGGGAAAAAAAAAAAAAAGGTTATGGGAAGAAGCTTATGGGACCACGTACCATGCAAGCCCTCATACTTGGCCCTGGTGTAAGGTTAAATTGGACATACTGCATCCACATCAGAAAAGGAAAACAGCACTCAAATCAGCATTTTTTTAAGACTGAGCTTGTGAGCTTTTGTATATTTAAAGTAAATAAATACACATTGAAAATTAAGAGTCTTGCTCATGGCTTTAAAATAACAAAGTAAGCATTCACTCATAGCACAGACTCACAATATGATAGCACTAAGCAGACAACATGATTTTTTTTCCATTCCCAGAGAAAAATGCAAGAACAGACAGTAATAATAGTGGTACAAAGACTGGATTTGCTTTGAGATGAAATAAAATAAATAAGACAGTAAAAAATAAGTAGAAGGCACAGTTTTAAAAGTTCAGTAATATTTGGATGGTGTACAATTTAGTTGATCATAAAAGCACTAATATTGTCTATTGTTACATTTCAGAGTTGCTTTTAAGTTTGATTTGTTGGTTGCTCAAGGAATACTGGCATAAAAGAAGAACCTATATATACTATTAATGATTTAGTCTATCACGTGAAAAAGACTTCCTATTTATTAAAAGCTTATCTTACTGCAGCCTTAATAGCTACTTCTGTAGGCAAACCATTTGAAGCACCCTTTGACAAGTTTCTTACCACTGCCTCGTTCTTTGGAACAGACGGATTTTACATTGTGAGAAGGCTGCCTGGGATCCAGAAAGGAGACATGTGCCTGTGATCCTACTGCATACACTGACCACTCCTGACCATAAGCCAAACACACGTTCTCCCTGCAGTATGGCAACTTTGTGGAAAGTAACTGGAAACAGAGGAAAGACAAATCAACACATTATGAGAAAAGATCAAAACATTAATAGAATGATTCTGTAAGCTAAGTTCAAGGAAGTTACAGTGAAAATTATGTGGTTTAGGCCCAGCCAACAACTAGAACCACACGGCCACTCACTCACTCCTCCCCCCTCCCTCCCCCAGTGGGATGGGGAGGAGAATCAGGAAAAGAAAGGTAAAACCCATGGATTGGGACAAAAAAAGTTTAACAGGACAGCAAAGGTGAAAAGATAAACAATAACAATAATAACAATGAAAGAATATACAAAGTGAAGGATACACAATGCAATCGCTCACCAACCCGGAAAACTGATGCCCAGCCCGCTCTCAAGCGCCAATTGCAAACACCAGTCCCGTATACTCTATCCCGGAAGAGCAGAGACCCCAGTCCACAGTTCTCACTTGAACACAATTGTGCTGAACAGCCAGTCCCAGAGCAAGAGACCTGGACAGCAGCAATTCCCCAAGCAGCAAGTCCCTCCTCTGGCAAGCTTCTCCATTTTTATACCAAGCATGACATCATATGGTATTGAATATCCCTTTGGCTAGTTTGGGTCAGCTGTCCTGGCTGTGTCCCCTCCCAGCTTCCAGTGAAAATTAACTCTATCCCAGATGAACCAGCACAGAAAAAAAAACAAAATGCAGCTAAAAAATAAGTTCATCACGACAACAGAACTTTAATAGAAAAGCAACAACCTGACCCAGAGAAAAGAAACCTGAAGGAGATTGGATGCCTCATCTGAACCAAACTGAGATGATAAAGGCTGAAGCCAAGTATTATGCAAAGAAGAATGGACATTTTGGTAAACTGTTTTACATCTATTTCAGCTGCTGTTATTTCTTCAGCAGGAGTACACAGATATCAGCTCTCAGCTGAAAAAACTTACCTCATACACTAGCATAGATATTACTGCATTTGATCTGCAATTACACTTAAATAAATGCAAATTACTTTATGAACACTGCTAATCAGGTATCCATCATACTCTAGTGGAGTGGAGCACCTCCCTTATGAGGAAAGGCTGAGGGAACTGGGTCTCTTTAGCTTGGAGAAGAGGAGACTGAGGGGTGACCTCATTAATGTTTATAAATACATAAAGGGTGAGTGTCACAAGGATGGATCCAGGCTCTTCTCAGTGACAACCAACAGTAAAACAAGGGGCAATGGGTGCAAACTGGAACATAGGAGGTTCTACTTAAATACGAGAAGAAACTTCTTCTCAGTGAGGGTGACGGAACACTGGAACAGGCTGCCCAGGGAGGTTGTGGAGTCTCCTTCTCTGGAGACATTCAAAACCCACCTGGATGCCTTCCTGTGTAACCTCACCTAGGTGTTCCTGCTCTGGCGGGTGGATTGGACTAGATGATCTTTCGAGGTCCCTTCCAATCCCTAACATTCTGTGATTCTGTGATTCTATGGAACAGTTCACTTCAGCTCACCCAGAATTGGCAGAAAGTTGAGAGTACTTCCCACCCTCCAAAATAAAGGGAGTGGGAAGTNAAGGTAAGAGGTTCTGTATTATAGATGTCCTTACAAACTCATGCTCTCTACTAAGCAGGCTACATACTACAGACTGAACTCATCCATAATCCTGTACATGCTTATCAAGATAAATTTTCATTTTATATTGATCTTGACAGAACACAAAGGTGCTAGGTAGAATAAGAATTAATGAAACAGTAAATAACAAAAAGAAACTTTCAAAAGTATAGATCTTGTTATTCAATCAAATAATGAATTATTAGACACTATGAGCTGGGGTTGGCAATTCTCTACAGCAGCTCCTGTACCGATTCTGACCCTGAAGTAAACATTTATTTCCAGGCACTACTATACTAAAAAGGCTACATGTAGTCTTCATCACAGAGGAATAATTAACAGCTATAGTGAAAAATAAAGCCTGCAGGAACACCATGCTTCTGATGGCACACCCATCTTTGCTTCAGACCTTCTCTGTTGAGGGCTGAAAAAGAAGTAGTGGGGGGTGAATTGCTACTTCCACTTGCCCCAGTACAATTCATCTCTAGCAATAACAAGAGATCAGCATGGAGGACGTTAACATTTACTGTTTGTCAAACACCAACAAAATAACATTAAAGTAAGCACTGGTGCCTGCCCTGTGTGTCAGTCACCTAGCTTGCTGAGCAAACCAGTAACAATTTAGCCATCAAAACAGCAACCAACTGAATGTTAGCTGGTCTTCACGAAAGGTGAAGGAAAGCAGCAAGAGCACTCAAGAGTGGGATTCAAGCTGCAATAGGTGTTTTGGTGCTTTATCTGCTTCTCATAAACATTCCCCGTCTGCCCCCCTTAGGGTGCAAGTCTAAAATCAAACCCATGGGAAAACTGTTCCTTCTGAAAATTTATGATTTTTTAATTTTTCTACTGGACTTCTCCAAGCACTTGGGGAAGAAGCAGACACAGCAGATAAAGATGACCATCTCATATGTGAAAGATGCAAAAGGATCAGGGAAAAAATATTAGGTTGCTTCTCCAGTATATTCGATTTAGATTACTTTTTTTCTTTTTCTAATACATATGGACAGTTTTAGGACTTGACAACTGTCTTGATTATCTTACTAACCTTGTTCTTATTGTCGAAAGCCAATGCTCGGACTTTGCAGTTGTCAGGATTGGTGTTCTCCTTGGGGAT
>VWYH01010007.1:735-26618 GCA_013399365.1 Pampusana beccarii
GCTGTCCATCCCATGCTGTCCCATCCCGTGCTGTCCATCCCGTGCTGTCCCATCCCACGCTGTCCATCCCGTGCTGTCCCATCCCGTGCTGTCCCATCCCTTGCTGTCCCATCCCGTGCTGTCCCATCCCGTGCTGTCCCATCCTGTGTCCCATCCCATGCTGTCCCATCCCACCCTGGGCAGAGGCTGCAGGTCCTTGGCTGGTTCTTTGGGTAGAGGGCACTGTTGTTCTTCACTTGGCTCTGGTGGAACCTCAGGTGATGCAAACGTGTGGGTTGCAAAGGAGGAGGAGGATTGTGAAGGATTTTGGTGCCTTGATGAAATACAGCTCTCTGTTTGCTGCAGCGAATTGATCGTCTCCCTCCTGCAGGTCTGCACCAGCCTTTGGGGACGCCGGCTTGTTTCGTTACGGTACTCGCTTCATAACTCTGTGTGTCCTGCATGCGAAGGGATGAGTTATCTGTTCCGCCTCCTCTCGTTCTCGTGGTGCGTTCCGCAGTCACGATCCCCTGGAGATCTGTGTCCTAGAGCGGGGCTGGGCTGGGCTGGGCTGGGGACGCGGCCCCGCTGCAGGGACCCGGCTGGGGCGCGGGCGCTGGGACGGAGCTGCCGGCGTCCCAGGGCCGGTCGAGGGGCTGGGGCTGGTCTGCCTGTAGCACCTGTGTACCTTGTTGAAACTCAGCAGTCATTGCTCTTGACAAATGCCTTGCTTTTGACAAACACCTGGCTTTTTGAAGAAAGACTACACTAGGAGACGAAGTACAGACAGGAGGTAATGAAAAAATGAAAAAATTCCATCCACTAGACTTCCCAGGGCTGGAGAGGAGGAGCCCTGGCTGAGCAGCGAGCACCGAGTCCAAACCTTGCAGCTTTGTAAGCAGGTTTTTGGGAGTCCCTGCGTGGGAAGGAGCTCCTAAGGAGGCATCTGCCTTGGGTCAGGAGCCGAGGCAGCGCGAGTGCGGCCCCGGGAGCTGCAGCGCCGTCCCGAGAGCCCCTGCGGGAAGGCCGGTCCCTCTGTTACCTTTCCAGCTCTTCTGTGTGGCGTTGCAGAAGTATCAACGAGGACATGGACATGGGAGCGCTCCCTGCAGCTGGCGGGGAGCGGATCTGCCCCTCAGCGCCGTGGGACGAGCGCCTGGTGACAAGCTGGAGGTGGCTTTCAGGGGGACAGCGCAGCGGGAGCAGCTCCCCACTGGGACTCCGCGTTTCGCCTTCTGCTGTGGAGTTCAGTCCCCTCCTTTAGTCTGGACACTTACCGGTCCTGGGGACGGAGGTCAGCCCGCACTCCTGTCCTGCTGGCACCGGGCCGTGGAGTGTGACCCCACACTCGCTGAGCCGGCAAACGGGAGAGTGGGGACGTCTCTGAGCTGGGGCCGGAGGAGCGAGCGGAGCGGGGCACCGGCGGCTGGGGTGACCAGCGGGGACTCACTGGTGTCCTTCTGCCTTGGGATGGCTCCGGGCAAGGGAGAGGCCGCTGGCTGTGTGTGGACACCTTGGCTTTTACCGAAGCCTTCGACTGTCTCCTGTACTGCCCTTACAGCCATGTACTTCCACACGAGGAGTGCTGGTAGGAGTAGATCTGGAGCCTAAAGTAGCTTCCTTCTTAACAGCCGAAGAAATGCATCTGCTTTTACCGTGGCCTCTTGGCTGGAGGGGGGCGACTCTTGCCGTTTGACCACCCCTAAGGTGACCGTTCCCGGACAGAAGATGGGAATTTGCTGGTCTGCAGCCAAAGGCGTGTTGAGCTGTGCAGCTGGCGGCTGCCCCGCCGGGCACGGGGACGCACGGGAGCACCTGCAGAGGGGACAGACCCGACAGCAGCAGAGCTGCAGGTCACAGAGCACTGGTGGGCACAGCCAGCCCTGCCGCTGGGAATCCTGCTCGTTCAGCGCAGCTTCCCGGGGCCCAGGTAACCACCCGCCTCCCGGGCACCGTCCGGCGCTGCCGTCCCCTCCGCAGCAGCTGGACGGGGCCTCTGGCCGCTTCTGTGCCAGCCTTCCAGAAATCCTCCTGATCTCTCTTTCGCTTTCCTGACTTCCTTCCAAGCCTGGTCCCGTCTCCATTATACTGCTGATTATTTCAGGCTTCCTCTCTGGCTGTGCCGCCTTTGACCTTGATCCCCTTTGTTTCTTTGAACTTTTCTCCTGTCTTAATTAATCTGCGGCTCTGCTGGCGGCTTCCTCTTGCGGTCAAGGTAAAGGTCGGTGTTACAACTATCCAAGCTGCTGCTTAGGTTTTAAAGCTAATGTCTATTACACTTGCTGATTTTTGCCCTTCTCAAAGTGGGAACTTAGAAGTTTTGACACTAGATTCTTTCCAGATTTGCTTTTCCTTAACATTTCTGGTAACAGGACACTTGATACTGTTCTGATTACTTAGCAGCAACACCCAGATGTGTCTTGGTGGTGGTTTGGCGCTCAGGTCTGGGTCCCACAGCTGTTGTGGGCACGAACTGTCTCTTTTTAAGCAACTGTATCATTATTAGTTGCTGATATCTCTGGCACTCTTCTTTTGTACTGTGCACTTTGCATTTTTTCAGTAGCTCAGTGGTGTTAAAAGGAAGGGATACAAATCCTCTCAGTATGTAGTTCCCAGTTTCTCAGTTCGTTTTCACTGCGTCCCTCCGGGGCTGCAGCAGCTGTTTGCCGTGGTCCGGCTGCCCGTTGGTGGTCCAGGCGCCCGTTGGTGGTCCAGGTGCCTGTTGGTGGTCGAGACGCCCGTTGGTGGTCCAGGTGCCCGTTGGTGGTCCAGGCGCCCGTTGGTGGTCCACGTGCCCGTTGGTGGTCCAGGTGCCCGTTGGTGGTCAAGGCGCCCGTCCCAGGGCTGGCAGGACGCTCCGGGTCCCCGGGACTCTGTGAAAATGCCCCTGGTGTTCGCTCCAGGAGGATTTTGTTTCAGATGAGGGGGGGTCCGAGCCCGGACCCTCAGTGGTGCTCGTCTTCCTGCCAAGCCCTTGGGCGTCCCCGAGCTGCTCCGTGACTGGGTGACTGGTTTGGGATACGCGCCCCGAAGGAGAAACACAAAATACAGCTTTGCCGTTCAGCTCCAGGTGACCCATTTGAGTAAGAGCAAATTTAGGGAGTGGATCAAGCTATTAAATAATCAAGTTCTCGCTGGGTTTAACGTCTGCCTCGGGATGGGTGTCAGGCTCTTGCCATGACTGCACGATGGTCCCCGCTGGTCTCAGAACACTTGTGCTGACTCAGCGTTCTGCTGCTCCCCAGCCACTCGCTCCGTGTCCCAGGGTTTCCTGGAAACGTGACTGCAGAGGGATCGTCACTGAGACCCTTACAGGGTCCTGGCTGAGAACTCCTGCCTAGAACTGCGGATGTAAGGTGCTCACCTCAGACGGTGTTCAGCATCTCCTGCGGGTACCACCAGAGTAAAGACGACATGGTCGGTAGGCATCCTCTGTTCTATGGAGGAGGGGAAAGAAAGGAGTCTTGCTTTAAGAGTTTAGCCTTCACTGCAGGATTTGTCATTGTTGTAACAGACAAGCACCACTGCCAGGATATAGACCAGTGAGTCTGCTGTTGGTTGGTTGGTTGGGTTTTGTTGGTGGTAGTTTTTGGGTTTTGGTTGGTTGGGCTTTTTTTCATCTTGCAAATGTGTGAAAACTATAAAAAAGCAATATTTTATCGGCTCTTCCTCATTTTAAAACCTTCTTAGGGGCGAGTCCACTAAATATTCTGCAGATGTTTGGAGCAGTCAGCAAGCATGGGGACGAGGACTGGTGTGGTGTGCCAGGGCTTTCTCTAAGGCTGCTTTTTAAAGAACGAACAAACCAACCAACCACAACTGCTTGAAACATAGAAGCAGAGGCTGGGAACAAGCAGGCAGGTTCCATAGCAGCTGGGGGTCGCCGGTGATGGGCCACGAGACTGCCCGGCCGAGGAGGGCTGGACTGAAAACCGAGGCACGTGTGAGGAGATTGTCAAGAGAACGCAGTGGGAGTCTGAGGGAGGGTGGAGAAGTTGGGGGACTTGTTGTTCATCTGAACTTGAGAAGGACGGGCCGGTCGGTGAGAGGAGGCAGCAGGGTTAACGCCACAGACAAACTGTCTCTGTGGGTTGTGGTCCCGCTGCTGCCGGCGCTGCAAGAGGCTCCCGAGGAGGTGGGACACGTTCCTCGGGTTCAGCGCTGGCGATGCTGGTGCTCCCGCTGCCTTTTCTGGCACGGGTTGCTTGGAGCAGCTGCTCTGGCCGCTGCTGCCGCCAGCGTGCAAAGGTCCCCACACCTGGCAGCGCTTCCTCCAGACCTGCCCGCTGGGCCCCCGTGGGTCACTGGGGACCGAGACCAGGCGGCCCTTGGTGCCCACCCAGTTCTGCTGCAGCAGTGTCGCGGGTGAGCGCCAGCAGAGTGGCACGCGGGTCACTCCCGACTCGCTGCGGCTGTCACTCCCGCCCTGCTGGCGGTGTCACCGTCCTCCCCGCCCGGGGGCGCCGCATCTCCGGAGTCTCCATTCTCCGTAGCTGGCACCAGGTTCCAGGTGCTGCTGTCAGTGGGTTTCCTGCCTTGGCCATGAGCTTTTGCAGGGGGACGAATCTCACTGGCCAGTGTTCCCTCTCCTCTTTGTGGTCCCCTCTCCCCTTTGTGGTCCCCACTCCTCTTTGTGGTCCCCTCTCCCCTTTGTGGTCCCCTCTCCCCTTTGTGGTCCCCTCTCTTGGCTGGGTGGTGGGACAGGGAGCAGCTGCTCGCGGCGGTGTGAGTCCCTCCTGGGACAGTGGCTGTCCACTTGTGGGCTCTACCCAGTGTCATTTCATGGCCTCCTCAGCAGGATGTCGGGTTTGGTTTATCTTTGCGCGATCTGAGCAGTGTGAACATGGATGTGTCACCACAGAGCTCCTGCGAAAGGACCCTGCTCCTCGGTGAGGTCACCACAGACCTTCTGCGGCCACCTGGCACTTCTGCACCGCCGCAAACAACCTCGAACCAGACCCCGGGAGAGCTGCGGTTCCCAGGACGGGCTGTACTTTGGCTCTGGTGGTGCTGACTACTACTTGAAGGTCTAGTTAAGCCAAGCCTTTAGGTCAGGACCCAAAAGATGGGGAAAAGAGCATACTCAGAGTCATTCCTGTTTTTTCGCTTAGCCAGAGGAGCAGACACGCTCCATTTGTGCGGTGTGCCACTCCGACAGCGGTCGCTGCGTCCGCACCCACGGGCTCTGCGGGCTCCAGAGAGGATGTTAGGGGTTTGGTTGAGATCCAGCTCCGAGCCAGAGCTCCGGCGCAGGCCGCCTGGGCGCTGTGGGCGCTGTCATGTCCAAGGCCTGGCTGTGGTCACGTCTCCAGTGTGACCCTTTGGGCTCTGGAGCCCCTACTCTACCAGGACACGCGCTGTGGTGTGGCTACTCCGCTCTGCGGTGTCAGCTTCACGCTGAGGAGGGACGCGATGCTGTGTTTGCAGGAGGGTTGTGGTCCCATCCGTGTGCACGGGACCACGGGCCCGGCCTGTCGGCTGAGCCGGGGCTGCTCCAGCGAGCGGCGGCGCCTGCCAGGAGGGTTCTGCAGACACGGGTCTGCAGGACACCGGGACATGGCTCTGTCTGCAGAGGGAAGGATGGCAAGCGTAAATGTGACCAAAGTGCTTTTGTCCCCCAACAGTGGTGCAGTTGGCGGGTGTGGAGATGGCTGTGTGTTTGGCTTGAAGTGTTTTGGTGGAGATTCAGTGGTGTAAAAGGGAGATGTCGTGTCCTCTGGAGGGCGGCTCCCGATGTACACGGCAGTGAAGAGCTTTGCTCTGGCTTCTCAATGGCCTCCTCATGCATGCGAGGGGACATCTGTTCTGTCCTTCAGGAGTCAGTGAGGAGGTGACACTGCTGAGGTCCCACGTGTCCTGCACCGAGGTGTTGATGCGGGGCGGGCAGGCTGCGCGGGGGCTTCGGTGATGGAACCGTTGGAGGGGACTGCAGCTTGTGGGAGTTCCTCATCCTCATAGACTTGTTTTATATCTATTGTAAAATACCAACCAACCGAGCAAACAAAACAACAAACCAGAAAAAAAAAGGCAAAACGGTACTGGGGTTGTGTTGTCATCCCCCTCCCTGGTGCTGGGGAGTTGTCCCCATCCCGAGGGACGTGTCCTACTGCTGGGGTCAGGGGCAGCAGCTCAGCGTGGGCAGTTTGCTGGGGGCTGCAGCTGGTGCGTCCCCAGAGGTGGCCGAGGATGAGGACAAGGACCAGCCGCCCCAGCACCCCGTGCTGCAGGAGGGCAGGGTCCCCCAGGATGGCCGAGGACAAGGACAAGGACCAGCCGCCCCAGCACCCCGTGCTGCAGGAGGGCAGGGTCCCCTGGGGCCTCGGGCTCGTCAGGAACCACCGCGGCGGCCTGGGTGGCACTGCTGGAAAGGCCTTTGCTGCAGAAATGTGGGTGAACCCAGGTGGAGCAGCTGCAGAGCCCTCCTGCTGAACACGACCTCCCCGGGCCCTGCGCAGGGCGTTTGTTGCTGTGACCGATGGCCCCGCTCAGGTGGCCGCCTGGCAAATCCCCGCGAGAGGCAACGCACAGATGCTGCTCTGACTCATCCTTATTGGAGAGCAGACTTTCATTTTATTTGCATTTTTTCAGTTACAGATAAGCTAAAAACTCTAACATGCATAATTCTATTGCCAAGTATAACTCATAAATTAAGGGCAAGAGGGACTAATACAATTATCTCCTCTGTGCATTCGTGTAATGCAGGCCAAAGTTTCACCAAATGTGTCACGTCTTTTATGCAAATTGTTGTGCGAAACTAAGGAAGTTACAGCAAGGCTTCTGGAAGTGTTCACTCAGAGAAAAGTTGTACTTGAACTTCACAGGATAGAGATCAGTCATGGGGAAAGCATGAGTTGGTTACCCAGTCTGCACAAAATACAGCAGTACCACAAATCACTGAGCAGATCCATTCCTGGGCTTCCTCTGTTTTCAGTCAGCAGATCCAGGTGCCGCAGGGACATAAATCAGTCCCTTCTGGCCGCCCCGCGAGAGGGGACAGTCGCACTTGAAGGGTTTCCACGCTTCCCTGCGCTGGCAATGAGGCTCCCGGCTGCGGCAGCACTGGCCTGAGGGACCTGCGGCTGCCGCGGTGGCACTGGCCATGGTCACCGCAGCTGGGGACGGGCTCCAGCGTCCGCCCTGCTCTGACTCCTTCTCCACATGGAGGAACCTTGGGCTCCTCTCAGGCCTCGGGCACCGCGAGTCCTTCCCCCCGCAGCACGGTTCGGCGTTTCTCCCTCCACAATAACTCCCTTTCTCCCCATCGCCGGGGCCGCCCCAGCCAGATTGGCTGCCTGGCACGGAGCCTGGAAGAGGCTTTAATTGTGGTGGCATCTGCTCATCCGCCTCCTCCGAGTCAGGTGCTCGGGAGCAGGGTTTGGGACACGTGGGTGACGTCCCCAGCGGGCAGCAGCCGGGGGCTGCAGCTCCGGGACCCAGACGCTGCTCCTGGGACGTGTGGTGGCACCGCGGCTCCCGACCGAACCCTGCGCAGCCGTGGAGTGTCCCTGCCCACGGCCCTGGGCTGTCCCCACAGCGCCACTGTCCCTGCGCCGAGAGCGGCACAGCCAGCTGGGGCCAGGCACCGCGTTCTGCACCGAGAGCCCTGTCCGAGCAGGGTGTCTGCTGCAGGTGTCCGTGGACCCAAGCAGACACAAATACAGACCCCGACCTTCTCCATCCCGAGACCACATCTCTGACTGGTGCCTCACTGCTTCTGGCTGGCATTTCAACTGGGAAGACGCAATCGATTTTAAACTCTCTTTCTTGACTAGCACGGTCGGAGTGGTATCTCCCTCATCAGCTCCTTATCTGCCCGATGGTTTGCGGTGACCTTGGGCTCTCAGGTGGTTTGATGTAGCTCTTGGGTGACAACCGTGACATCCCTGCTGCTGCCTCAGATGATTGGAGAGATCACTTTCCCAAACATGGCTTGTCATTCTTGGCCGGCGCGGCAGCACAGCCCCAGGGCAGCAGCCGGAGCGCCGGGACACGGCTGCAGGTCCAGCCCTTGGGGCTGGGGGACGCTTGTGCCTGGCACCCCTGAGAACACCTGCTGCTGGGGTGCTGCTCGTGCTGCGGGAGCGATGGGAGAGAAGTTACTGCCAATAACAAGGGGGGCATAAATCTTGCATTTAATAAGATTAAATTGAAGTAAATTAAATTCTAAATAGTATTTAGGAATATCATTCCTACATTCTGTAGGAACTGAAAGGTATATTTTCACATTCCAAAGGAGTTATTTTTCCCGTTGGCAGGCAGCGTCAGTGCCGGGGATGAGCTGGTGCCGGGGATGAGCCGGTGCCGGGGATGAGCTGGTGCTGGGGATGAGCCGGTGCCGGGGATGAGCCGGTGCCGGGGTGCGTGTGGGTGGCACCCGAGCTGCTGCTCAGCCGGCTCTGGCCCGGCAGACTGTCCGGTCCGTTTGGGTCAGAGCTGCGTCTCTCCAGAACCTTCTCACTGGCATGTCCAGATGGCTCTTGGCCACCCACGGGATGTTAATATTCCTGTATTTTTATCTAATGTATTAGGCAGACTTACCTAGGAAGAATTGCCCTTTAAAAACTCTACAGAAGCGCTTTACGGGCAGCGCCCGGAGCAGCGCGGGTGCAGCCTGCGCCCACGCACGGCTGCCCCGGCTTTCCAGGCCGTGGTTTTCCAGCGTTGCGTGTTCCCTGCCCCTGGTCCCCTGCGTGTTCTGTCCCCGGGCTGCCTGTGCTGCCTGTGCCTGGGGCAGCCCCGGTCACCCGGCACCGGGCTGGGCTGCCCGGGTGTCCCCGCTCCGTCTCTGAGCACAGACCCGCTCTCCACACCCATCTCCGGCGATGGCTCCTCTCCATCCATCAGCCGCGGCCCTGGTGCTGCCGTGACGGCTCCATTAGGCAGCGCTCGGCAGCTGCTATATTTAGGAGTTGGGAAGGGAACGAGCCTTTGGGCTGCAGACAGCCATAAATCCAGCTCCCGTCACCAGACCTCTGTTCTTTTATCTGGAGCGAGGTCTCAGAGGTGTTTGCAGATGAGATCCGTGTGTCTGCGTGCAGGGGGCAGGTGCGGGTGAGGATGAGGAGCAGGGTGGGTGGAGGAGCAGCTGAGGGGGGGGGGGCAGCGGGGGTCCCTGTCCCAGTGGGGTCTGCCGTGCTGTGGCAGCAGCTCAGGGGCTGAGGGATCTGCGAGTGTCCCTTAGGGAACAGTGTCACCGTGCGCTGTGGAGTGGAGGGGGTGCGCGTTCACACCGTGGCTGCCGGGACCTGCCGGGGCTGTGCCGAGCTGGTGACCCCCGGGCGCCAACCAGCCTTCCCGCCTCCCTCCCTCCCTCCCTCTCCCACTTTTCATACATCCGTGTGGGGTTGTACAGGGCTGTGGTGCCAGCCTGTCCCCGGGCACAGCAAACCTGCGTGTCTGGATGGTTCAGGTCTGCTTTAGGCCTGTGCCGTGTCTGCTCAGTGGCAGCTCCGCGGGGTCCGCGGGGCCGGCACACGGGAGCGGGAGGTTGTTCCTGCTCCGTGTCCGAAGCCGCGGGGAAGGAGCAGGAGCAGGAGCAGGAGCAGGTGCAGCACGCCAGCCCCTCCAGAGCGCGCCGTGCCTCGTTTGCCTTGTGACCGGGCTGCTTGTGCTGCCGGGGGTGCAGCCCATGTCCCCCCACTCTTCACTCTTAGGCGGTCCAGGCGAAAGGGTTATTTAGAGCCTTTAAGTCTTCGTGGTGTGTTGCTGTGCTCATCAGTCCTTATCGTCTCCATTTCTTGGCGTAGTTTGCCTTTTTGCCACTAAGATTAACTCCTTGGTTCTTTGAGACAGCTTCTCCCGGGACGGCGGGGCCGGGGCGCGGTGGGCGCCCACCTCATCGGAGGATTCACAGGAAGCCGTCGGCCCCCCCTGCACCGTCGGGCTCCAGGAAATCTCCCTCCTTAGGTAACACGTGCGGGGTGCACGGCCAGGCTGGGTCGCCAGGGGCTGCTCCTGCTCGGCGTGTCCCCAGCTGAGCCGGCTCCGCGGGGCCGGGCTGCACCGCACCGGGCACTGGCGGCCGCAGCCTCGCCGCCTGCCTGGGTTTGCCGGGCACTCACGGCCGGGGCATCCAGAGCACCCACGTTCGTCCCTGTGATGCTGCACGTCCCCTGCACGGGGGTCTCACCGTTTTGATCACGTGAAAAAACCCTTGAGCACACCCCTCCTGTACACGTGTATTTCCTTATCAGTCGTATACCTGCACTACTCTGCTGATATACTCTGTGCACTATAAAGCACGTGCAAAAATAGAAACTAAAAACTAGTGAGATAAAGGTGGAATAAACACCATTTAGAAAACATTTTGCAATTTTAATAATGGTACAGAAAAGGTCTTCTTCCCGCGTCCCAGTGGATTGTCTTGCTCGCCCGCTTTGGAGACGCTGCCGTAGCCAGGACCGCGTGGCGTGAGGCGTATTCTGGGGGACCTGGTGCCAGGGCTGTTCCGCAGCTCTCCTGAGAAAGAAGGGAGAAAGCTAAAAAAAACCCCAAACACGCAAGAGGAGCAGAAAATCGAGAATTGGGGCAAGGCAAAGCAAAGCTGTGTTTTCAATAGTATAAGTTAGTACTGTATTTGGCGATTCTGTTGCTAAAGTTCGGTAAAGTTAATTGTTCTTTCAGCCTTGCCAGTAGTCAGCGTGTTTTGGGTGCGGAATGGTGCGTGATGAGCGGGAGGGCCAGGAGCAGGACGGCTGTGTGGGGGAATGTCCCTTGTACCCATGTGGGGGAATGTCCCTTGTACCAATGCGGAGGAATGTCCCTTGTACCTTGTTCGGAGGACTGTCCCTTGTACCCTGTGTGGAGGAACGTCCTCTGTACCCTGTGCTGAGGAACGTCCCCTGCACCCTGTGCTGAGGAATATCCCCTGCACCCTGTGCTGAGGAATGTCCCTTGTAGCTGTGCAGGTCCGGTTGGGCACCGGGAGGCCGCAGCCAGGCCCCGGTCGCGGTGACCGGTGGCTGGGACAGCCGGTGGCGCTGCCGGCGTGTGGGGTGACCCGGCTGCGGTGCCGCCTCGAGGGCAGCCGTCTGTCCCCAGGTGGGACACAGTGCTGTGGTGGTGTTTCCCTCTGCCAGCAGCGATGGCTTCGTGTGACCGCGAGGCCAGGACGAAAGGTTTGAGAGTCCCTCCTGTCCTGAGCTTCACACAAAGCTCGTTGCACCCACAGTGCTGCGATATCAGCAAAAACTGCCCCTCTGCTTTTGCAGCCCCCTGCTGGCTGTTTCTGTTCTGAACTCCAGCACAGGTAAAAACGAATGTTTATTTTGTGCTGTTGCTGCTTTGGGTGCAAACGGTTTGTGTCCCTACTAAAGGAAAATGGTGAGTTTTATCAATACTTTGCTGTTTATTTCCTCTCTTACTCACCCCCTTTATCTGTTTCTTCTACCCAACTGCCCTCGTTAATGTTGTTAAAGACCTGGTGAGTGCAACTCGGACCAGCACTGGCCCCGTGCTGTAGCCGGTATTGCAGTGAGCAGCACCAGGGGCTCCACAAGAAAGTGGTGACAAAGTGGAGTTTGCAGTCCTGTCACTGCACTGCAGCCCTGCAGGGGTCAGTGCCGTCACTGCACTGCAGCACTGGATGGGTCAGCCCTGTCACTGCACTGCAGCCCTGCAGGGGTCAGTGCCGTCACTGCACTGCAGCACTGGAGGGTCAGCCCTGTCACTGCACTGCAGCACTGGACGGGTTGGTTCATGTAACGTGCTTGGTCGGGTTAGGGACTCAGCTGCGTTCTCACCATGAGCCTTATGCGCTAATCCTGTGCCATGGTAGAAATTTGGGGTCAATACTGTGATGCAAATTCGTCCTGTGTTAGGAGAACGGTAGCTGAAATTCTTTGTCGTGTCCCTGCCCTGTCTCCTCTTGAGCCGTGAGCCGCAGCCCGTGCTTGGGGTGTCTGCAGCAGCACCCCCGCCCTGCCGTGGGTCAGGCCGTGTCCTCCAGCACCCCCGCCCTGCCGTGGGTCAGGCTGTGCCCTGCCGTGGGTCAGGCCGTGCCCTCCAGCACCCGCAGCCCGCGGGCCCACGCGGCTCTTCCGGTGTCGGCCTCACAGCTCAGGCTGCGGGGCCTCTGGCCTGTTCACGCTGCTGAGGCCGGCGAGCGGACCGTGGGTTCTCACACCGCGGGGAGGTTTGGTCCAACAAGTGCGGCCTGAAGCGCCCGCAGCCCCGAATCACCGCTGCTCTCAGGGCTGGGATGAGAGGTGACAGAAACATCTCCGGGACAAGAGGTGACACAAGTGTGCATGGGACAAGAGGTGACACAAATGTCTCTGGGACAAGAGGTGACACAAGTGTGCCTGGGACGAGAGGTGACACAAGTGTGTTTGGGACGAGAGGTGACACAAGTGTGTTTGGGATGAGAGGTGACACAAGTCTCTCTGGGTTCCCAGGTTCCTTCCACGTTGCTCCTGTGCACCCGGAGAGCTCGGTGACCCAGATGGGAAGCAAGGCTGTCCAGGGCTGTCTCACCTCTCCGGGGGCTGTGTCCCCCTGCCCCGAGACACGAGAGGCCGATGTGGCCGGACAGAGCGCGGGAGGAGCCGTGGAGCGAGTTTGCCTGCCCGGCGGTCATCGTCCTCTGGCTCTGCCTCCGAGTCTTGGACCCCTTGATGTGGTTTAGCAGTTCTAGTGAAGAGATTTTCTGTTTGTGTGCACATGGGACCGCACACGAGCGTGCATGGGACTGATCACGTTGGCACGTGTCTGCACAGATTATCACTTGTTTGTTAAGGAATGTTTGCATAAAAGCGGGACTCACCCTGTTTGTATCCGTGAGCAGAGATGACGGAGAAGTGTTCCTTTAGCTCGCAGCTTTGTGATGTGTCTGCTTTTTCTTGTAGAAACCAGAGAAGACAGAACAAAGCGTCTCTTCCGACATTATACTGTGGGCTCGTACGACAATTTCACCTCTCACAGGTAAGCACCAGCACCTTTGCTTTGTGATTATGAGAGATCCATTTCCATGGAAGAAGTGCCTCCTTTGCCTGATGGAGCAATGTACATTGTTTTAATTGCATGGGAAGGAAACTTTTCTGGTTGATTCGGTCACTTCAGTTATAGTCTAAGTTCTACGTCCTAGATAAGGCTTAGCCGAATAGAAGGCTGAAGCTGCAGGGCAGCCTGGCTCGTGGCTCCGTTGAGGAGCAAACGTTCTGGAGAACTTCTGGTGTGCTCGGGAACTGCAGAACGGGCGTGGGGGCGAAAGCCGAGTTCCAGCCCTGCTCTGGGGGGCAGGGACGAGGACGCTGTTGTGCAGGGTGGCACGGGGACAGCTGTCACCCCGGGCTGCTGGCAGCGCCGAGCGTGCCGGGTGACAGGGGTGTCCCCGCGGCTGCTGTGGTACGTGGCGGTGGAGCCCCCGGTGTGGGGACCGGCCGTTGGGCAGGCGGTGGAGCTCGACAGGGATCGGTGGTGACAGCCAGGGTGACGCTGCTGGTTTTTGTGGGGTCTGGGGTGCGTGTGGCTGCTGGACACGGGGGCCGGGCCTGGGTTGGGTCAGGAACACGCGTTGGGCAGCGGGTCCTGGCTCTGGGGCGGTGGGGTCTCCCTGGCCCACGCTGTTTGCAGTCAGGCGTTAGTGCTCGTGGAAACCGCTGCTCACCAGAGGAATTGATGGGCATTATCGCTTATGACGGGACAGGGGCAAGTTGTGATAATTGGTTACACAAACCGGAGTTCTCCTGGAGGCTTTGAGCATGGCAGCAAGGCAGTGAACGTGTTCTGCTTTCCTGAGCTTCTTACCCGAGTCTGTCTCCCTGGGTCTGAGCACCTTTTACTCAAGGTAATGCGTGTAACTCAGTTTGATTTCCAGCAGTCCTGTGCGTGCTTCTACAAGGCTATTTATATTCTCAAGTGATCACGGAGCGAAAAAAAAATGCTGCTGTGACTCAGAAAACAGTGAAGAGGGACAATGGGGGAAATGGGCCGTTTCCACCATGGCTGGGTGCTCCAGGGAACCCCAGAAGGTCTGTGCTGGGCTTGCCGGTGGCGCTTGGCCTTACAGGGTGGGAAATAAGTCGAAATTTGCAGATGAGTCACAATAACGTTCCTTAAACAAAGGGAGAGTAGGTGAATGGGATTGCATCAAGCTGGGTTGGTAAACAGTGTGATAGTAAAATGAATTTATTTTGGCACATGCAAAATAACACACACCAGAACAAACACTGTGAGGTGCTCTTCCCCGTTAAAGGTTTTTCAGTTCTTTTTAATTGCTTAGGAATAAAGATCTGACATCACTGTGACTTTTTTTAGTACTGAGGCATTTAAAAAAACCACATGAAAGAGCAGGTCAGAAAATACGACTAAAGCAGTTGCGAAGGAGGGTCCCTGGTGACGCTGGTGCTGGATGGTCAAACAGCAGCCGAACATTAACACGGATAAACAAGAAGTGATGAGTGTGGGCAAAAAACCCAGGAGTAGCATTTCCTATTCAGTGCAGGTGTTGGACCGAGTGCTGCTCAGGACAGGATTTGGGGCTTACTGAGAGTCCAGTCCAAACCTGCAAAACATTGGGAATTGTAACAAAAGAAACAAACCAAAACCCCAGCACCCAAAACCAAGCAAACCACAAAAAAAAAAAAAAAAAAAGAAAACATAATTATTAATATCTTTGTATAAATCTGTACTGTACACACGTCTCGAAACCTGCATGCAGTTTTGGTCTTTCAGATTTAAACAAAAACTAAGAGAAAACTAAGAGGTGCTCGAAACTGCGCGAGGTCTTCCAGAAGAGGTGGGATGGGACAGACGGACACTCTCAAGCTGGGAAGGTGCTGGGGAAGGAGAAGGGGGTTGAGGTCCATAAATGTGTGATAGGAAAAGGTGAAGCAGAGGCAGCTGATCCCAGGCTGTCCGTTCCCATGTTGGAACCTGAGGTACTGAACCGTGGAATCATTTTGGTTGGAAAAGACCTTTAAGCTCATCAAGTCCAACCATAAACGCGACACTGCCAGGTCCACCACTGCCCCGTGTCCCTAAGTGCCACATGGGTACGTCCTGGAGCAGGAAGGTGGGCAGTGGGCGGCGGGAGGGGTTTTCCATCCTATGTACATTAACTTGGGTGGCTCCCGCTGAGTGATGCTCTGAGGGCCCAGTGCTGGCGGGTTCAGAAAGCACCGGGATGGACCCAAGGCTGAAAAATCATTTGCAGGCTTCTGTGTATGCAGAGCCCGACTGGGAGCCGGGGACTCGGGCAGCGGGTCAGGAGTGCAGTGGGGACACATCACTCTGCTCCCCCTCCCCGCGTTCCTGCTCTCGGCTCTGCTGGGATAGTGGCAGGATGACTGGGATGGTGACAGGATGGCTGGGACGGCGCCAGCATGGCTGGGACGGCGGCAGCATGGCTGGCAATGTGGCTGCAGCTGCTGCCAGGAGCTGGGCTGAGCTGAACTGGGCTGAGCTGAGCTGGGCTGAGCTGGGCTGGGCTGAGCTGGGCTGAGCTGGACTGGGCTGAGCTGGGCTGGGCTGAGCTGGGCTGGGCTGGGCTTTGTGCGGCAGCCCCAAGCCAGGTTTGCCAGCCCTGCGGGGACCATGGCAGCACGGTGTGTTGCACAGTGGCCAGTGGCAGGTGCTTGGTGCAGTTACAGGAACAGAACAAGTGACCCAAAATACATTCCTGCCTGCAGCAATTTTCTGTTCAGAGTCTTCCTGAGCCAGAGGCGATCTCTTTGCATTTAACAACCTTTAATGGGTTGTTATTCTGTTAATTTGCCCACTGACATGCAACCCAAACGCCTTTACTCGCTCTTCGACAATGGAGGAGGAGTGGGTTGGCTCTGGTGGAGATGGGGAGCTGGTGGTGTTCAACAGTGGCTGCTGTGTCTTCTGCTCCAGCAAAACACTTATGGTGTGGTGGTGGGAAATGAGAAAGAAGATTCCTAAAGTGCTTGTATGTGCTCGTCATTCATTCACAGGTTGCTCTGAGCACAAAAGTGAACCATAACCTCACTGTTCAGGTCGGGGAAACTGAAGCAGCACAAGGGGCTGCCTTTGTTACCTTCCTTGAGGGCGGGTGGTGCGGGCAGCGCTGCCGGAGCCACCAGCACCCGACCAGCAGGAGCCGTCCCACATGGAAACACCACTGCATGGGCGCAGAAACACCGTTCGGTGGGAGCTGCTCTGCTCCGCTTGCTGGAGCTCAACGTGTGGCTGTTGCCGAGCACGGAGGTGACACTGGTGGCCAGGTTCAGGGGACAGGACAGGCGCAGGGGAGCGGAGCTGGGGGGCTGCCAGGTGCCGTTGGTCGGCGTTACGGGCCGGACAGGGAGTTTGGACAGAAAGCTCATGGACATCGGGTGCTGGTCGGGAGTGTGGTGTGAGGATTCGTGTGGTGGGTTTAGGATCTCCTGCTAAATAGGATAAACAAAGTGGACTTTCCCCCCGTTTTTAAAAATCCTAAACATGTAGGGCGATGGATTCCTTGAGAGCAGAAAGAAAGAGCAAGCGAAGGCGCTGTAGGATCACTGCAGCAGATTGGCTGACGCGATTTGCGGGAGAGCACTTTCCATCATCCCTGACTTCACTGGAGGTCCAAACGTGGGAGAAGATTAACATAATGACAGCGTTTGAGGAACAGCTTAAAAGTACTTGAGAAAATTACACAGAGTGACTTTAGATTTCAGGAAAAGCCTTTGGAATGGTTGCAGGTTTGAATGGATCCCCTGTGCGGTGGATCAGGGAACAGCATCCACGCAGCTGGACTGCGGGTTTGGGCAGGGCATGTCATTTACTCTTTTTTGGCTTAATAAGGTGAAAAGAAAGCTACAAATATATGGAGGGGGGTGTACTTGAGAGCATGAGAAGATACTGGGCTGTATACTGACTAGAAGTGTGTTCTGCTGAGGAGGCCGCAGCGTCACCAGCACAGACGGGGCCCGGGGGCTGTTCTGGGGCTGGTCCCCCCGATCCCCCCCGAACATCACTGTGGTTACAGGGAGACGGGAGCACGAGGCTGCACCACTGGAGCTTCCCAGAGCCCGGGGATGAGCGTGGGACAGGGCTCAGCAAACCCAGTCTGCTCTGAACCGGGAATCAGGGAAACGGGCAGAGAAGCCTGAGCTTGTGCTTTTCAGCAAGAGGCAATCACAGGGGGAATGGACTTCTCTGATGAGCTGTGTTAGGGGAGGAGATTAAAGTGATTGGAAATTAACTCTATGAAATTAAGAGCCCACATTCTACAGGGCACAGCTGGGAAAGAAAAGAATTGGGAGCAATAGACAATTTAGGATTTAGTTTTTTTATTATTCAATCACAGGGATTAGTTGACCAGGGAGAGAGATTACAGGGTGAGTATCCACAAGCCATCTGGATGGGCCTCCTCTTAAAGGCAGGAAAAACATGAAGAAGTCTGTGCCCTTAGACGCTGTGACTGACCAAATATGCCTATATGTGGAATTAGAGAGCGGTTGGGGGGTGTGTGGGGCTCCCGGCACAGCGGGTTGCTCGGAGCGGCGCCAGCTGGGGCAGGTTGCTGGTCTCACCGCCCCCGGGGGCCGTGTGCAGGTTTCCAGGGTGAGGCAGTTTTCTCTGTCTCTCCCCGGGATTTCTTGCCCGTTGCCTCCTGGCCCGTCCCTGTGACCCCAGCAGTCTGTCCCGCAGGCTCCGTGGGGCGCTGGCAGGTGACGGTGCCCACCAGCCCCCTCCAGCGCAGAAACCCGGTGCTCCCAACCGCCCCCTGTGCCCCAGCCCATTGCTCAGGTGGGCTGGGTGAGCAAATCCCTACTATAAGGGATTGGGAAAACCACCTCTAGATCTGCGGGGCGGCACCGGTAATTTGCTATTTCCGCTCTCCCCCGACATGAAGAGAGCGGTGCCCGTGTCTGCGCCGCACAGATGCAGTTCCTGCCCTTTCCTTCTCGTCTCTGGGTCCCTGCAGGGATCAAACTCTTGGCGATGGGGTCATAGCTGTGCTCACCCTTCGATCCCAGCTCTTTACCTGCTGTCCTGGTTCAACCCCAGCCCGCAATAAGTACCACACAGCCACTCGCTCAGCCCACCCCAGCAGGATGGGGGAAGAGCACTGGAAGGGTAAAAGTGAGAAAACCTGTGGACTGAGATAAGAACAGTTTAAAATTGAAATAAAATAATAATAATTTGTAATTAAAAGGAAAATAACAGAGAGAAAGCAAGCCCAAGAAAGACGAGTGATACAAGTGGAGTCTCCTTCTGGGAGCCATTCAAACCTGCCTGGGATCCTGTGGGATCTGCTCTGTGCCCCTGTGAGCAGGGCTGGGCTGGGCAGACACAGAGCTCCTGCAGCCCCCCAGCCCGGGCTGCTGTGCAGTGACAACTCTTGCTCACCACCAACCAGGCGATGCCCAGCCGGCCCTGAGCAGCGGCTCCCTGGCCAGCTTTGCCCCTGGTTTATATGCTGAGCATGTTGTCACATAGAGGGGGTGTCTGTGGGGCCTGCTGTCCCCAGTGTGTCCCCTCCAGCTCCCTGTGTCCCCAGGCTCTGGCTGGTGGGGGGAGCAGTAGAACAGCCCTTGGTGCTGGGTGAGCGCTGCTCAGCGATGGCTGAAACATCCCGGTGTCAGCAGGAGTGTTTCAGCACAAATCAAAACACAGCCCTGCGCTCGCTGCTGTGGAGAAAATGAACTGGACCACCACCAACCCCAGCACACTGCACCCCACACCGGGACCCTGTCCCCGATTCCCCTGCTCCCGGTGTCCCGGGGACAGACAGAGCCAGGGGGACATGAGCAAAGAGCTGGTTCCCTTTGTTCCAGACCAAGCGAAGCAGAGGGAGTCGCTCTGGATTTCCTCAAGCTGTTTGTGGCTGCGTGTGCTCTGAGGCACGTCCCTTCAGTCTTGTGCATTCAGCCCTGGCGGTTGGTTTGGGGTGCTGGCGAGCGTTGGGCAGGCTGGACCAGCCCCGCTCTGGGCTGGGGCAGGGGGGAGCCGGGGGTCGCTTCAGCTTGCTCTGCGGTTCTGTGGGGCGGTGACTCGTTAGCCAGGCCGGGGAGAAGCCGCGTGCCAGGCCGGGCTCGGCCTCGGTGCCGGGCGTCGGGAACCCCTGCGGAGGAGTTTTGTGCTTGGGAACGGGGAGGGGACGAGCCTGGTTTGTGCAGCCGGAGCTGCTGCAGCCGGAGCCGCTGCTCAGACGGCGGCGGTGGGTCCGGAGAGGCCCCTTTGCCAGGGACAGGCCGCGGGTTTGTGTGGCGGCTGGCTGGAAAAAGGGAATTTGCACTGGTGCAGCCTCCATTTCTATAGCAACACAGGTGTAGAAGCAGAAAATTAAATCTGTTCTTGAAAAGGCTTCTGTATAATCCCACTTGTCAAATTAACATGCCTTCAAAATAGTCTTCTTAAGATCTTTTGGTGAACAGTATCTTCTGGGACCACTTACCGCTCTGACAGCGAGTTCGGAGAACATGGTGAGGAGGGAGCTCTCCCAAGGCCGAGCTTTGCCTCCCCGCCCCGTGCCAGGATGCTCAGCTCCTTCAGAAAATCAGGATTTCAGAACTGGTGGGTAATAGGAGGCTTTGTGGCCGCTTTTGTTCAAGAAATAGGACCAGGTAATGACATAATGAGCCGATGGAAGCACAGCGCAGGGAGCGTGAGCTGTTCAGAGCTGCTTGTTAAAGATTAAAGGAGCGTTGGAAAGGGGAACTGTTTGCTAAACCCCCTTCATTCTCTTATTTAAAATAATATTCAGGACAAGTGGTTACCCATTTGAAAAGGAGGCCTTGGGAAACCGTATGAACAATCTGTCCAAAAGTTAATTGCCAGGTGCAGAAAAGTTAGCGGGGTTTCCATTCAGCTTTTGCTCCCGTTTCGCAGTGAAGCGCCGGGTGTCGCTGCCACGCGTCCCTGGGGCTCGTGCTGGGGCGGGACGGGACGGGACGGGGTGGGAATTTTCCCTTCGGGACGGTTCGGGCGGCGGCAGCGGCCTCTGTCTGTCAGCAGAGCGGCTCCAAGGGGCCCTGCTCTCTGCAGAGCACCGGCAGCGAGCCTGGGTCGAGAGACAGACGGAGCACAACCAGGACGGGGAAGAGGTGCCGGCGGCAGAGCCGCTGGTCACCAACCCGCTCGTCTGTGTGCGACGAGTCTGCGGCTCCCGCTGTCCCCGCGGTGGAAGCCTCTGGAGAACAGACGTCCGTAGCGATGGGTTCCCATTATGCGTTTTACTGCGAGGGCTTTGGGAGTCGTGGGTAGTTGTCAGCGGCTGGTGACACATACAGGATGTGAGGAAATAGGAAAGAAATAGAAGATCATCTAAATAGCATTATATTCTATGTAAATCCACGGTTTGACAGCCTCTTACTTGCAGTTGTAGTTTACCCATCTGAATCAGAGGAATTAGAAAAGGTTCAGAGGAACCGGCGAGGGTGACCCGAGGCACGGATCACTTTTCATCTGCGATTAAATAGGCTGGAACTCCTGAGCTCGGGGAAGAGATGACAGAGTTTTATGAGATCATGAGTAGGCAAGGAGAAGGTGAATATGGAACAATAGTGATTTCTCAGTACAAAGGAATGAGGTGGCACTCTGTGGAATTAGCAAGCAGCAAGATTAAAATAAAACAAAGTACTTTGTCACACTGCAGGTGATTAAATTGTGGAATTTATTCCTACTGCGTGTTGCGGAGGCCAAAAATATAAATGGATTTGAGCTGGGAGTAGAAACTTACTGAAGAGTAGATTTGTGACCAAGAGGCACTGTGAGCTGTTGGGGGCCCGCGGTGAGGGGTGGGCTGACCGGGACGGTCTCGCCCGGGTGGCTCCCTGGCCCTTTGTTCTGTCCCCTGTGCTCTTTGCTGTTTGTCACTGCCCGTTACTCACGAGAGGACGCTGGTGTCACCGAACCCCTGTGTGCTGCAGCACCCCGTCCTCGTCCTCTGCTTTGCAAAAGGACATCACGTGAAGGAACCTGCCTCCCTCTGTACTTCACCAGTGAACGCAACTGAACACTCAAGACTGACTTTACCAAACCAACAACTTATCAACCACACGAAGCCACAGGTTCTGCAGAGGGTTTGTTCTTGTTCCCTCCGCCCAGCGGGAAGAACAGGACAAGTCAGACCATGTTGGAGCCTTTTCCTTTCTTCTCAGCCGCCTTGGGAGATGAAGGGCTGACTTGGTTCTTTGGACATTTTACGACCATGGGACTTGGTTGTTTTTCTTCCACTCTGCAGTTCCTCGGTTGGTCTCTGAAAACTTTCTTTTCCTACCAACCATTTGGTGTCTTTGAGCAAGGTGTGGAAGTTTTCTCTGGTGCTGCACTTTGTGTAATGGTTTCCTCCCACCTGCTGGCTGGGGGAGAGGAGAGGCTTTGGTCGTCTGATGTTAGTGGTGAAATCAATCTTCTGTGACTTCAGACGGTTCAGTGCGTGTCTACCTGACCTCGTTGTCAAGGTCCTCTCCGGAGTGTGGAGTAGCAGAAGGGGACTTGCAGGGTGCAGTTAATGTCCATCTAGAACGATCGTTCAAGCCAGATGGATGGTGACCTCGTTGTGCACCTCTCACGTCACAGATGATGAGGGACCCACGGGAGCACCCGTGGGGTGGACACACTGCTGTCAGAACCTGGGCGCAGTGCGTCCTCCTCGGGGGGCTGGCGACCGAACACCTCTCCATTGAACTGCTCGGTTAAACCTGCTGCCTTGGTGCAGAAATACAGGGTCTTCCACAGCAGAATCTCTGTGAGTTCAGATACCGTCCCCGACACGGCACGGCCCGTCTCGCTGCACCAAGACTCGCTGCTGCCGCGGTCCCTCCCGCCCTTGTGCCCTGGGAACATTTGCAGCACCGTTCCTGTTGTTCCCTGCCTTGGGGACCTGCAGGAGCAGAAATAAACCCGCAGCCCCTCTGTTAAGTTCAGCTCCCGAAGTGTGGAAACATCACCCTCCCCTTTTCTGGACAAGAATAGTCGCTTGATGAGGGACCCAAGACATTGCAGATGCCCTCGGTGAGTCACTGCGAACACTGCACATTTGTGGGCAGGCTGAGAATTCAGAATCATCTTGACAAATATAAACTATTGTTTGAAAATGCTTAGATGCGGTTCAGTAAGGATAAATGCAAATTATCACACTTGCAGAAAAGTAATCAGCTGTGCAAATGCAGGAGAGAATGAAGAAAAAGTTCAGAAGTTATAGTGAATCCTAAGTTGAACGTCAATCAGCAACATCAAAATGTTGTAAAAACACAAAGATAACGGGATATTCAAACAGAAGCCCAGCAAACACCCTCCTTAGCGCTGGTACGGTATAAATAGAGGCGCTGTGCCGAGGGCATGGTCACAGTCTGCAAATGCATCATTCAAACCGCAGAGGTGGGAACAAACTGCACCGTGCCTGTTGGAACAGAACACGAGGTGATCAGCAGCAGTCACAGCAAACAGCATTTCGGGAGAAAATTCCTAATTGCAAGGGTAGCAGAGTGTTAGAAAAGATGGTCTAGGTGGTTATTTAAAGGTGTCTCACTGGAAAATAAAGCACATTTTAACCGAAGAGCTGTTAGGACCGTTTGGGGGAAATGCATTCTGCGCTGGGACAGGCCTTCGTGCAGGCGCCTGCCGTGGCTTTTGCTACGTTTTCGCCCCCGTTCCTGCGCTGTCCGCAGCGCTTGGCCGGGCTGGGGCTGCGTGTCCGGGGCAAAGGGACACAGAGGTGTTTCTTCAACGGGACCAGTTGTGAGGCATTGGTACTTATTTCCGGAAAGCGAGCAGAAATAGGTATTACAGGGATTGTCAGAGGTCTCTGAGCTGTGACTTTATCTGCAGAAACTAGAATTATGAAAAATACTGCAGATGCTTACAGTATCTTCTTAGTGAATTTTGGTGGATTTTCTTCTGATTAGAGTCTACTGGTCCTTGTTCTTCCAGACAGAAGATAATCACATCATTATAAACAAACGAAATTTAAAAAACGGTGTCAGATGTTCTTTCCTCCAGCACTTCTTCAACTCACAATAGTTCAGTTAAATAGGTAAGAATTACCAAAAATGTTTTCTGTTTAGGTAAAATATGAGCGAGAAGGGGCAATTACAGTTAATTTTATTTCCTGTGTATAACGGCGTGTTACATTTTGCCCAGCTATTGTATTTGATTACGAAGACTGAAAGGTTGGCGTGCTCACAGGACTGAGCTGTTCTTCGCCTCCAAAGCCCTCCCGCTGTCGGGATTTGACGGCTGCGGTTTTCCCGCGGAGGACGAGCCCAAACCTGCTGGATTTCTACCAGTCTGCTCTGGGGGTTATTTCACGCAGGTGGGTGGTTGAGTGGGAGCGTGCAGGTCCTGGCACGGCCTCGGAGGACGGCTCGCTGCGGCCGCTCTCCTTTCTCCTCCCCTGGCCACTGCCTGTGCTTCCCCTTCTCCTGGAGCGGCGTCGCCCGGGAGGGAGCGGGAAGGAGAGCGGGAGAAGCGACCTTAGCCCCCGGGCAGCCTGCTCCTCTCGTCCGGAGTGCGGAGGAGCGGCCGCCGCCCCCGTGTGCCGCGTTGGGGCTTGGTCGACCTCTCCGGTGGGAATTCTGCCTCGTTTCAAGGCTCTTGAGTCATGTCTTGAAATTCGATCTTTTTTTCTCAGCGTTGTTTGACAAATCTAAAACACTGAGAGTATTTGTCTTTCAGTATGTACCTGTGTGTGGTGATCTAGATGCCTTTTGACCTTCTCTTTGATAGGAATAAATCAAGCTGAATTTCACATTGCGAGACTTCGTTTCCTACTCCTGGGATTTTCTTTGTTGCCTTGAAGTCTCTGAGGTTTCTCATCATTCCTGAAGACACCAGCCGGCCTGTTCTGGTGAAGTCTTACCCGTGTGTACAGAGGGAAGAGCATTTTATGTTTCCTCTGTATCACCTTTATAAGTCCAGAGGTTGCCTTTCTTCACTTGATTGCAGTGTGAGCTAATGATGGGGCAGTTTACACTTTTCAAGTTGTTGCTTTTCAAGAATGTCTCTTACCCTGCAACAGAGCCTGGAGTTTTGATACTTTGCATTTACCTGTATTAGAAACTCTTCTTGTCCTGCGTGTTCGGTGCCGCAGCCTGGGTCGCTCTGACGAGCGCTTCTCTACTGTGGCACCGCTCTTCATATCCTTCAAACACGAAGATCTCCTTTTCCTAAACCAGGGACTGACGTTGTTGTTCACAAGCTGGATGTGGTTTATTATCCTGGTTCCGGTGGGGTCAGCCCTGTTGCTGCCGCGGTGAGGGGGACACGGTGCCGGGGGTGCCGAGTTGGGCAGCTGGTGCAGCCTGGACTGTGGTGTGGACTGGACGGGTGCTGTGGGGCTTAATGCTGCCCAGGCTGCAGTATGGACCGGGACTGGTCCTGTGGGGCTTAATGCTGCCCAGGCTGCAGTATGGACCGGGACTGGTCCTGTGGGGCTCAGAGCCACCCAGGCCATGGCTCCTGCTTCGGGCTGTGTTGTCCGGCCTGCTGAGCGCACGTTGAGCATCCTGATAGTTCCTGCTGGGCGGCTGCGTTGTGTGCAGTTAACTCATGCGGCGGTACCAAACCCTTAAGCTGCAGCACAGGGTCTCCTGTGGTTGCCATCGTCAGTTGTACCGGGATCTTGACAAGATGCTCGACAGGATCCTCCTCACGTTAACCACACCGATGACATTTCCCACAAAGCAGCATTCTGTTAGTTGACTTAGGATTGGAGTCAGGCCGGCAGTTTGTAGTTCTTGTGTCGTTCCTGGCAGTCCTTCCAGGGTCTGGGATTTCTCGAGTTTCCAGAATTTCTTAAATAGTGACATGTGTTACTGAGACAGTGCCTTAGCTGATTTCTCCAAAGCTCTTCAGAGTAAAGCATTCTGGCTTCTGAATGTGAAATGCTGTGTTTGAACAGGCGCTGCCTCCTGCTCTCCGGGGAGGTGACGGGTTTCCTGCTCCCCCCGCTGGCTCTGCTGGGTGGCAGCACCGCCCTTCCCTGCTGGACATTGCTGTCCCTCCTGCGTTACCGATCTCGTTTCCTCGCCCACCTCAGTGCAGACCTTACCTCTGAGCCGTGTCCCACTCGTGGGCAACCTCCTCTTGCCACGGCCGTGCTGTAGGAGCCATGACAGCATCTCCTGGTAGTTGGTGTATACTACAGGTTGTAAACGCTCCTGAGAGGAGTAAGGTGCTCCAAGGGAAATGAACCTTGACACTCAGCAAGTGAACAAAATATATTTAGCTCCTTGTAACCCGTGCAGATTTACCTCACTAGGGAGCTTCGTGAGAGCAGGTTATTCCAGCAGGAATTGACTTTCCAGCCAAAGCGGGATCTGCCGCGTCCCTTGAACTCCATTAAAATGGGAGGTTTCTGCTGCAGGTTGGTTGGCTCATTTGTTTTGAACTGTCCTTGGACAAACGTTTGCCGAGATCTCTATGGCAGTGGTGTCCTGCCGATCAAATGCAGCACGTGCTCTTGGTTTGTGACGGCGTTTTCTCGCGGAGTTCAGCCTGGAGTTCAGCTGCCTGTAACTGTTCCAGCACAGCAACTCGTGCCTTGTGCTGACATTACAGAGACGGGTAATTCAAACCCTCGTGATACATCTGCTGGAAACACGCTTTGTAGGAACAGGGACTGAAAATGTGATGCAAATCATCTAGTCAGAACAGAAATGCTGTGATCGCTGTTTTGCTGCTCGCTTGCCCCTGCGAGCTGGGTCTGATCAGGTCCTGGTGGCCATGGGGGGCCGGGCGGTGTCCCCTGTACCTGGGGTCACGTCAGGCTCCTGCACACACAGACAGGCCGGACGCTGCTGGCCGGTGGCCGAGTGCTGTCACTTTGGCAATAACACGAATGCTTTGAACAGTGAGGGCTATTTATTGTTAAACAGCTGAAGAACACAGTGGACTCTGCTCTCGTGGAACCCCACCTGGAGTCCAGCTCCGGGACCACCAATGTGAGAGAGACCTGGACCTGCTGGAGAGGGGCAGAGCAGCCCCAGAAATGACCCGAGGCTGGA
>VWYH01010007.1:36553-54060 GCA_013399365.1 Pampusana beccarii
TGAACCCCCCAGCTCTCTCAGCCTGTCCCACAGCAGAGCTGGTCCAGCCTCGGGTCATTTCTGGGGCTGCTCTGCCCCTCTCCAGCAGGTCCCTGTGTGTCCTGTGCTGAGGCCCCAGAGCTGGTCCAGCCCTGCAGGGGGGGCTCACAGAGCGGGGCAGAGGGGCAGGATCCCCCAAACCTGCTGCTCACGGGGCTGCTCACACAGCCAGGACACCATGGGGTTTCTGGGCTGTGAGCACGCATTGCCAGCTCATGTCCCATCTTTCACCCCCCCAGCACCCCAAGCCTTCCCTGGGGGCTGCTCCTCGTCCCTGCATCCCCAGCCTGATTGATACCAGGGCTTGCCCTGACCCATGTGCGGGACCTTGCACTTGGCCTTGTTCAATCTCATGAGGTTTGCACAGTCCCACCTCTCCAGCTTGTCCAGGCCCCCCTGAACAGCATCCTGTCCTCCTAGCAAATCAACTGCAGTGCTCAGCTTGGTGTGCTCTGTGAGCTTGCTGAGGGTGCACTCAATCCCGCTGTGTCATTAATGAAGATGTTAAACAGTATTGCTCCCCGTACAGACCCCTGAGGGACACCGCTCCTTACTGGAGTTTATGAGGCAAGACGCTCAGTCAAAACTCCGTGTTAGCTTCCCCCAGTGCCGTGTTTATCCCTGCGCTGGCTCGTGCTTTGCTGGTTCCAGCGCTAGAGCCTTGCCCAGTGAGGCACTGGGAGGACGGACCTGCAGCACCTTCCCTCTCTGATGGAGAACAGGGTTCAGATTTGGCCTGTCATACTGTGTTTCTACATTTAACCTGCAAGAGATCACGATTCTTTCCATGTTCCTCATTTGAATATGGTTTCAGCCTTAGGAAGGGTGTTTCCTTGGTTTTAATAACCTCCATTTCCCTGCTGTTCAGCTGTGCCAGCTTCTTTCTGTTCCTCCCCGGTCTGTGGGGGGTGTGTGCTGTGTCTCCACACGGTGCCCTTCAACCGTCTCCATCTGTCTCCTTTGCTGAAGACGGAATAAATCCACCTTGGAGAATTCAGATTTTCTAGGACTTGTTTTTATTATTTATAGAAATGTGCATTGTTCTTTCCTGAATGCATATTGGGCAGGAGGCAGACGGGATGTTCTTTAATCCTCTGTTCCAGCGCAGGGAGGTTTCGGTGCCACCTGCCCGTTCCCAGTGCTCGTGATTGCCGCAGGCAGCGCCGGGGCTCAGCCCGCAACGCCCCTCTGCTTCTCACCATTCTCCCCTTTACATAGGAGCAGTGGGAATCTCGTGGGCTGTGGTACACGCTGAGATTTGAGGCGCTGTTGCGTGTTACCTTATCTGCCCTGGTGAGACCACATCTGGAATATTGTGTGCAGTTCTGGCCCCTCAGTTCCAGAAGGACAGGGAACTGCTGCAGAGAGTCCAGCGCAGCCACGGAGATGCTGAAGGGAGTGGAGCATCTGCNAAATATGAGAAGAAACTTCTTCCTGGTGAGGGTGGCAGAGCCTGGCCCAGGCTGCCCAGGGAGGTTGTGGAGTCTCCTTCTGTGCAGCCATTCAAACCCGCCTGGACACCTCTGTGTGACCTCAGCTGGGTGTTCCTGCTCCGGGGGTTGCACTGGATGAGCTTCCGAGGTCCCTTCCAGCCCTGACATTCTGGGATGCTGTGATTCCGTGATGATCTGTCTCTGTGCACCTGCGCAGCCACACGGCTGCCACGCCAGCTCTGCAGGATGCAGCAGATCGCAGTGGTGGCAGCGGTGGCCCGGCAGTGCCCAGCGTGGCTCAGGGGCTGCCTCGGCCTCCTCAGCACACACCAGCTTGCCCCGCTTGCTGGAGAAGCGGGAGGCTGTGGGTGGCGGCCCTGAGCTCGTCTCCCCGCTCGCCGTGGTCTGGGGTCCGGTGTGGCCGGGCTGGTGGGAGCACGTCCAGGGACACGGAGCTGGTGCCATCCCGTTGAGCTGCAGTGCTCTCCTGGCGAGGGAGGGCGAACATCCAGCACAAAGAGCTTCCTTCTGCCGGTATCTTCCTTCTGGTTGTTCCAGGGGCTCACTTTTTGCACATTGCTGCCATGGCACCTTTTCCTCGACGTGGCTGCGTTTCGGCACTCACAGCAAGGTTTTAACAGCTGGTTTGGAGTCCAAGCAAAACATGTCTTGGACTTCCTTTGACTTCTTGTTCCCTTTAGTGTTTTGGTTAATAACAAAAAAGCTACCAGCTCAGTGTGTTTAAATGAAATGAATCCAGTGCTGAAAATTTTATGTGAAAACTGTCCGTGTTTGGATGGGGAAGATGCTGGTTTTCAGTGCCTTTCACTAATGGTCTTCCTCACTTTCTGCAAAGCTGATCGGCAGAATCTCTCTGGGATGGAGCAGCGAGCGCTGGCTTTGGGTTTTTAACTGGTGTCTGAATCACCGGTGCCAGAGGGAACGTGATCCCAAGCAGGATCCTGCCTGGGGGCTTCCACGTCGTGTGTGACTGGGAGATGGTATCTTCTGGAGTTAGAGTGGCTTTTCATCTGCCAGTTTGCTTTTGACGTAGTTCATAATCAGGGCCTTGATGAGCTGCCTCCTGACTGAATTAAACAGCAAATCTCACTGATGATGATCAGAGCTCCAGGGCCCGTTGGAGCATCAGTCGGCTCCTTTCGCCCTCTCCTGCTGTCCTGTGCTTTCCGTGCAGAAGCACCACTGTCGCATTCCCAGAGGTTTCCTCTTCCGCAGCGGTGGTTTAAGTGGTTTATTTTTCCCCAGGGCACAGGGGTTTCCCAGTTTCACTCTGGTGTTGTTGTGGGGTGCCCTGGCTCTGGGCTGGGAGCTCTCTGGGGCAGCACTAAGACACTTCAGAGCTCCTCCCGTCCTCTTCCCCGGGCTGCTGCTCTCAGAAAATGCTGGAGACGAGACAATTGATCTGCTTTGGTCGTTCTTTTCCTCTCACGTTCGAGCAGAGCCAAGCAAAGAGCTGTGTTAGGTTTGGCTGGTGTGCGGCACACGAGCGGGGCTGTGGCCGCAGACCCCGCGTCTGGGCCGGTCTCTGCAGGCCCATCGCCGGGGGACGATGCGCTCAGTGGTGACATCCCAGCTGGCCCCAGGCCTCGGGGGCCTGCTGCCGCCCTCTTCAGCTCTGCTGGCAGCTCCAGTGGCTGGTGTATAAATCCAAGGGTGCTGTGTGATCTCTCTCCCTGAAGCTTCGTCTGCTCTAAGCGGTGAGGTGGGGTAGGAAGGAGACCCGAGTGCTGTCTTCTCATCGTCCGCGTGGTTTCGATGCTGGCTTGCTCCATGGAATCCATTTGATGCGGCCCATCTTGCCCTGTCCTGGACAAGCCCAGCCCTGGGCAGAGGCAATTTCTAGAACGCAGTTTGGAAGGAGCCGCCGTGTTGTGGCGCTGAGTTCTTGGGGGAGAGAAGAAAAGTGTCCATAAAGACTCAGGCTGTACCACGAGCTCTCGGGGCCTCAGCCTGGTCTGTGGGCCATTCATTTAGTGTTACTATAAATCATCCCTGTCTTGCAGGAGATGTTTGAGCAGAACTGAGCTCCTGTGGAACACCTTGGTATGGCAGGAGGTTTCTGCTGGAGAGGCCTGAACGGTCCATCCCCCCAGCACAGCTTCAGCTGAACTTCGTCGCTCTGGGGGAGGCTGATGGAGCAGGTCCCAGCGAGCGTTCTGCCACCAGCGCCAGTGCTGGGGAGCTCCGGGGCCCCTTTGTCCCACGGGAACACTCAGACCAGGTGGTTCTGCCGGTGTCCTCGGAACTCTGCTCCTGCCCCACATCCTCACGGGCTGCGGCGCTCAGCACCGGGCCGGGCAGCGTTACCGACCCCGCGCCGTGACTCACGGCCCCACCGTGGGTGTCTGCGGGGGGAGTCGCGGCCCTCGCCCCGGCAGCCGTGCAGATGTGCGCAGATGTGCGCAGATGTGCGCAGATGTGCGCAGTCACCGCAGCCAGGGTGCCGTTCGTCTGACAAACCGTGGGTGGCCGCTGCAGCACGGGATGAATCACGGCTCCATTGACTTTGCTGAATAGCTCTCCATTGAGGCTGAAAGGAGCCTGGAGCAAGTTGCTGGCTGTAGGTGCTGGTTTCTGTGCGCCCACGTGTGACGGGATGGCTCCCCAGGCCCCTGCAGCAGGGGAAGGGCAGAAGGATTATTTTGGGTCTTAGGCAGCACTCCCGGGCATATATTATATATCTGCGCAATCGGTCATCCCCCTCTCCCAAAAGTGTGACACAAGTGATGCTTACGGGTGCAGGATGGTGTTCATGTTCAGTTGGCTGCCGTCTTCTGGTTTTCTTCTCTTAGCTCCTGACTGTAGAACCCGCACTTTTCCTTTTTCCCCTGGCGTTTTTCAGACCTTTTCTCCAGTGATAGTACCATGCAAATCCAAACCTGCTCTTCCAGCTCCCCTCTCAGATGGGATCTTCTGCATCTTTTAAGTTCGCTCTTGCTTACACCCTAGTCCTTGGTGGATCATGGAGCTGGGCCCAGGACAGGCCCCGGTGAACTCCCCCTTGGTGCATCTTCCAGCTCAGCAGTGAAGGACGCGTCCCACCAGCTCTTTGCTCACCTTGCAGCCGCTCATGTTCCCCCTGATCTTTATGAGGATGCCTTGTGAGAGCATCCAAAACGCTTCGCTGACATCAAGAGACACAGCACAGAGTGCCTTTCCCAGGTCATGAGACCCATTATGCTTGAACAGAAATCAGGTTCATTTAGCACAGTCAGTTCTTTCAAATCCATGCCACCTGGTATTTGTGACCTTCTTTCCTTCTGGATGGTTCATTAAACTGCTGTGTTGTTTGTTAGAGGATTTTCCTGGGAACTAAAGATGAGTTGCTTTGGTTTATATTTCTTTTGATCTCTCTGCTGCCTGTTTTTGAATATGAGCATCACTTCTTCAGATGTCCCATGCGTCCCGTGCTGCTCTGGGTGACAGCCCTCGCAGGCCACACGCCTTCTGCCGGCTGTGTCAGCGCCGTCACCGAACGTCACCAGGCCCAGACAATCCAAAAACCTCTCACTTGTGTGACTGCTGGTTTTTCAGCTTAGGGTCAGAGCCTATCTGTGCTGTGTTACCAGGGGTTGACTGTAGCTATTTACTGCAGCCATAACCGTGCTATTTTTTCAATTGTTCATTTGATTGATCTGTTAGGTTTGTCCCTCTGAAGAGTCAAAAAACTACTAAAATAGTTGGCCCTAGTCAAGCGTCACGTGCCATTAATGTCTTTAATTTGGTTTCGGCAGCAGGTCTGACCCCCAGCCCGGAGCTGGCGTTGCCGAGAGCGGCCGCGCTCCGGCGCCTCTGTCCTTGCGTTGGCTCGTCTCTTCCTTGCACTTGATCTTTCTCTGATACCTTAAAATAACTCTCTACTACATCTTATTTTTTGAAAGTTCCTGTTTTTATTTAGACAAAAATAAGAAATGAGTACTTCAAGCTATTTTTTCAGTATGACACTATCACGGGTCTTTGATTGCACCGCCTCGTCTGCTCCCCAGCTGTTTCTGCTGTTTCCAGCCCTCAGCTCCAGCAGTGCCCGCACTGCCCTCTCGGGCATCCCCGCTCCCCCGCAGTCCCGCCTCACTAAAACACGGGGACTCGTTATTTCCCTTTTTCCGTGCAGCTGTGTCTAATCGTGTCTATAATTCGTGTGGGTAGATCCGGACGTGGAGGTGTCTGCTGGCTCTGGTTCGAGGTGCCCGTGGAGCTCCACGGCAGGGTCGGCAGGGTCGGGGGCTCCTGGAGGTCCCTCCTGTGAGTGCCCTTCCCCAGCCCCTCTGCGGGCAGCACCGCGGCAGAGAGCGAGCTGGAAAATCGGCATCCCGCGGCTCTAGAGACCCACGGGCGTCCAAAACCTGGAGCGATCAGAGTCAGAGCGCAGCGTGGGGAGGAGTTTTCCTATCGCTCCTGACAAGTTTAGCTTTTTGAATTAAGGTACTTCTTACCAGTTTATTTGTAGGAGGAGGAATAATTTGAAGGTGGGGGAAAGGATCAAATATTCTTTGTGCAGAGTGACTTTGGGTAAGAGCAGCAGCAGGCTGAATGTATTTAAAGACATGTTATTGCAGGAAAGCTCAGCAGATGAGGGCTGAGGGGAGGCTGGGGGGGATTTCCTTACACGGGGTACGAGCAGCTCTGTCGAGTTTCTTCACTTTATCCTGTGGCTGAAGTGACCACAAAGGTCCTGTGGGAAGAACCAGAGGTACAGAATTTTCTTTTGTCGTGGGTTCCTCGCTTTCTCGTTGACAAAGCAATCGCAGCAGGACTAGTTGGGCACTTCAGCCCACCGCCAGGTACACAGGAATCGCAATTTTTGTAATTTGTTTCGCTTTCCTTGTCTTTCTTTCTTTCTCTTGCATATACAGATGCACAAACACATTCTTGTGGAGGTGGGAGGATTTGCTCTTGGTCTGGGGTTAAGATGTGGCACGGGTTGTCTACAAGGGACTGAGACATCATACGGAAGAGGGGGGATATTCCTGTGAAATGCGTGTTAGGTCAAGCTCTCTTCCTAAATGGTGAATCACAGGTGAAATAGAACATAAAGGCTCATCACAGGATCAGAGATGGTTTGGGTTGGAGGGGACATTAAAGCTCATCCAGTCCAACATCTTCACCAGCTCAGGCTGCTCAGTTGGGGTTGTCTGGCTCTTGTGACATGGACAGCAGGATGGTGTCACCATGATGACCTTCTGAGCACGGTGGTCAGGGCTCTGTTTCCAGCAGGACACTGCACTTCAGAGGATTTTGTTGCAGAGGGGAGAGGTTTCTGAATGTTGAGGAACACATGCATAACCAGCTCTGCTTTTGAAAGACAGGCCATGTGCTGGAAATGTGACATAAAGAGATGGCTGTGACAGCAGCCGCCTCTGGAGCAGTTCACATAGTTGAGTTGAAGTTCATCCACATCTCGGTGCTCTGTTGCATGAAGTCACTGCTTTTAGAGATGCCCTGTTGTTTCATGGATAACGCCTGAGCATGTGCCAAAGCTATAGCGCAGGGAACTACTGGGGAAGGCCAAGGAGCTGAGGGGGGTGTGTTGGGTGGGTTTGTGTGGACGGTGTGTGTGGGACATCTGCTGAGCACCGTGGTACCTGCAGCCGTCGCATGGATCGACTGAGTGATCAGCTTCCCATGGCGGGGAGAACAAAGGAGCGTTTCTGTCCGTCTTGCCAGGAGCTGGGTACTGCCGTGCTGTTGATGGCAGAATCACACAGCTCCCGACCCAGAAAGGGATCCTCGTGCCTACAAATGCCGCTCTGGCAGAGGGGGCTGCAGTGGCCGCAGTACCGAGAGGTGTGCCCTGTCCCGCTGCGTGTGGGTCACAGTCCCACAGACATGTGGGTTAACCCCACGGCAGCGCTGTGAGCCCGTCACCTCGCACCCGGCAGCACTGACCCTGCCGTGTTGGGTGGGGTGACACGGGGTGACACGGGGTGACGCGGTGCAGCCTGAGCCCTGGCAGGCGACCGTCCCCACAGCGGGGCTGGCACAGCTGGCACGGGTGGGTGTGTGTGCCGGTACCGCAGTGTGAGCCCGGCCCCGCCAGCGCCTGCACGGGCGCTGCTCCTGCCCGCTGTGCTCCCTGCGCTCCGGCAGCGGCTGCGGAGCCGTGCGGTGCTGAGCTGCGGTGTGCAGCTGTGCGGTGTGCAGCTGTGCGGTGTGCTGCTGTGCGGTGTGCTGCTGTGCGGAGTGGTGCTGTGCAGTGTGGAGCTGCGCGGAGTGGAGCTGTGCGGTGTGGAGCTGTGCAGTGTGCTGCTGTGCGGTGTGGTGCTGTGCAGTGTGGAGCTGCGCGGTGCTGCGCGCTCTGGTGTTGTGTGGTCTGGTGTTGTGCGGAGCTGCGCGGTGCCGCACGGTGCTGCGCTGCACGGGGCTGCGCGGTGCTGTGCTTTGCTGTGCTGTGCAGAGCTGCGCGGTGCTGTGCCGAGCTCTGCCGAGCTGCGCGGTGCTGTGCAGTGCTGTGCGGTGCTGTGCGGTGCTGCGCGGTGCTGTGCGGTGCTGTGCAGTGCTGTGCCGAGCTGCGCGGTGCTGCGCGGTGCTGTGCAGTGCTGTGCGGTGCTGTGCGGTGCTGCGCGGTGCTGTGCAGTGCTGTGCGGTGCTGTGCCGAGCTGCGCGGTGCTGTGCGGTGCTGTGCGGTGCAGCAGGCCGTGCAGACCCCCTTGCTCCGCGTGTGCCCAGCCTGGGAGCAGCCCCCCCGCTCCCTCCCTGCCCCTCGGGCTGGCTCGGGTGCGCAGCTCCTTCCCCGCGCTGCCGAGAAGGACCCGGGCCCCTGATTAATTCCGCTCTGATGTCAGACATGCGGCTTTGCTGGGAGGGATTTGCAGGGCTGCATTTCAGCTGCCGTTTGCTGAGAGGATCCCTCTCCGTCCCCCCTCCCCGCGCCCCCCGCCCCTCCGCCGCATGGAGCCGCTTTGCTGGGAGGGTCGCGGGGCCGGGGGCTGCGCGTCCCCTCCTCTCTGCAGCGCTGGATTCCTCCCGATCTTCTCGTCTGGCCGCGGCAGAGGGCAGGGACAGCGGCTTTGTTAAACTAGGACAATGCCATGCGGCCCCCTCTGCTCATGGCAGAGCGTTCCTTAGCAACGCGGGGGGGGATTTTCAGCGAAGATCAGAGCGCCGGGATGAGGATATAAACTCTGCCGTTCTCCCTCCCAGGGAACTCGCCAAAGAGGCACCTCTCCTTTTGTCGAGTGTCTAATTTTTTCGTTCGAGAGGCGACCGGCAAGCCTGAGCGAGCCGGTTCCCCACGGCGGGCCGGCTGCCGCCCCCCGCGCCGCCCCGGCCCCGCGCTCGCCAGGGCCATGCCAAGGGCAGCGTGTAAAGGGGAGCCCCCGGGGGATCCGTAAGCTCCCTGCATGCGTATGCAGGTGACTGCGAAGGGGGCCGGTGGGCAGAAGGGTGATCCAGGCAGCCGGGGCTTTCCTCCACCTACACGTTGAGGGAAAGTAGCTTTCGTCTTTTTGTTCTGACTCTGGGCAAGGGAGGGAGGGAAGCAGATTGTGCCCAACTCCTTGCTGACATGAAACGGTCGATGAGAAGAGGTCTCCTTGTCGCAGGCACGAAGGCCACCTCCGCCTGGCAGCATGGTGCTGAAATCTAACCCCAGCATCATTCTCTTGTGCTCTTTCCTGCCCAGTGACTACATCATTGAGGAGAAGACGGCCGTGCTGCAGAAGAGGGAGCATGAGGGATTCGGGTTTGTGTTGCGAGGGGCCAAAGGTAAGGGCTGCTTCTTTCGTGGGGTCCTGGGGCTGGGAGGGAAAGCTCCTTCTCCTCCCCTCGGCCGGGGCTCGGGACCCGTTTCCCGTGCCTCTTCGGGGACTCCGTTCTCCGGCGGCCAGGCAGCGAGCGCGGCTTGTCTCTGGCTACGTGCGTTGTACAGAAAATGCTGTTTGTGGCAAATGTGCATCTCTCGCGCATCCTGGGGTGTTTCTCTGGTACAGATGCTCAGATGCTGGTATTCGTAGCTTTGCATTTGTAGGAGTTTTCACTTCTGCCTATTTATTGGGTGTGTAAAGTGCATCTGCTCTGCTTCAGGTGCAGATGTGAGCCCCGTGGGGCAGGGCCTGTGCCCTCCGTGCCTTTTTTTTTTTTTAATGCTTGAAGTATTTCCTTATACTTTGGCTGCGTGGAGTTGGGGTCCTTCTCCTGGGAGCCCCGGTTGTGTTGGGGTTCAGCCTCAGCATGAGGGCGAACCAGCAGATGTCTGTCCTGCCGCTGCCACCGGACCCGGACCCTGCGCTGCCGCCGGGCTCCGCTGCTGCCGGGGACGCCGTGCTCGACCACCCAGCCCTGGAGCCGGCTCTTGCCGTGGCTCCTCGGGCCAGAGACAGATCTTTTTGCTACAGAAAGAGTCCCTTGGGGATTGTTGTGAACGGCCCCGTATTCACATGGGGAGCAGGCACCTGCGCTCGGAGGCAGGTCCAGCTCCGGCGGGGGGGTCCCCGCTCCCGCAGCTCCAGGCTGACGGCTGGGGGGGGGTGCTCAGGAACCAGCTGAGGGCACAGGGTGCAGGCGGGGGGGCTCCAAACCGAGCTGCAGAAGGCAGAGGGACGGGGTGCAGCTTCATCCCCACCTTGTGCGCAGGGTGCAAGATGCAGGAGGGAGAGCTCAAAGCCGCGGCTGGCAGCGCGTTGGGAGCGCTGCTGCTCTCCCGGACCTCAGCGTGCCCGGACGCCGTTGTGATTTGGGCTTTATCGTGGGTGGGATTTTCTGGGGGGATTCCTGCATTGCCTTTGTTCTGTCAGTGTCACAAAGGGCTCTGTGCCGGTGGGTGTGTTTGCATTCCTGGCAGAATATGGTTGCTGTGTCTTCCTCCCTTCTCTCTCTCTTCCCTATGTATGTGACATACATGTCTGTCCATGTGCTGCACGCGTCAGTCTCTGTAACATGAAGTGAAACTTCAGGGCTCAAAATGGCACCCATTTTTTTGCCAGATCAGACTTGCAGCTATTGTGTTAGGAAAATGGGATAAATTTTGTTCTGTTGCCTTTTTTCTTTCTTTTTTTTTTCGTGTTTGTCCTCCTAACGTGTGTAGGCTCTGCCTTTTCCTTTGTCTGCCGGGGCTGACAGCGAGCCCTTGGAGCGGGTGAAGGAGTGGGCGTGAGGCTGTGCGGGCTCTGGCTTGGGGATTCGCAGCCTGGCGATGCCGCAGGGCACCGAGCGGGGCTGCGGGGCCGCGTCTCGTAGCCCTGGCACCGGGGGTGTCGGGGACAGGGCTGCTGGTGCCCCAGGGGGAGCAGCGTCCTCCTGGCTGAGGTGAACGTGGTGGCTCTGAGCCAGCCCCGTGTTTCCCAGCCGCTCAGTGTGGTGCTTCGTTCTGCCGTGGGGTTTAAGCTGGAAAGAGAGCTGAGGCTCTGTCTTGTCTCCACCGGTGTCAACACCGCTCAGGCCTTATTTAGATACTCTGTGCAAAATGCCCCAGGCCTCGTGGGGTGAACCGGGGAAGGGGTCTGGAAACCGGAGGGACCAGAGCGTCAGCAAAGCCCCTGCAGAGGGAGGGAGCTGGCTGGGGAGACCGGCTGGGCGATCACTAAAGGAAACCGCGCTTCGTGCCGCAGAGGATGGTGAGGACCTTGCGTGGCTCCCGCGGGTCCTGCTGGGCTTGGGTCTCTCCCCAGCCCGGGTTTGCTGCTGTGGGTGAGCTGCCCGGAGCTGCTCCCCGCAGAGATGCTGTGCCTGCCCCGCACAGCCCGTCCCAGCGCCACCTCTGTCCGGCGCCAGAGCAGGTCATGTCCTGGGCAAACCAACCGGGTGTTTGGACAAAGGTGATGTTAACCTGGTCTGGGCAGGAAATGAGCTGCAGCGCTCGGCCGCGGGACTCGCCTGGGGCCGTTGCCTCAGCGAACCCTTGGGAGCGGGTGGAAGGGGTGTCAGCCCCTTCGCTCAGCACCGCGGCAGAAAGGGGTGAGCAGGTGGATTCCCTTCTTCGTTTCTTGGCCCAGAGAGACCACCCCTACCTTTCAGATGCACAGATGATAGACCTGTGCTCAAAGTGCTGAGAGATGCTATTTCTTGGCTTATAACAGCCTGAGCTCGACCAGTCTTGTGTGCCTGGGCTGGAGCGGCCTCCCTCTTCTGGCTGACCTGCTCACAGGTCGGGCACTACCTGTTTAGTAATGTGATTAATAAAACATCCATCCATCCGCCCTTCGCTGGGCGGTCCCTGCACACAGCGGTGGGTACAACTGATACTGTGACCGCACCGCACGCGCTCGCAGCAAATCCCTGCGACCGGTTCCCTGGGCAGAGGAATATTGTTCCTGGGCCAGTTAATGCTCGTTGGCATCTGGTTATGGTGGGTTCCATGGAAGCAGTAGAGGGACACGTGGTCCCCGACTTGGGAATTTACTCTCTAAGAAAGGAGTAGACACTGTGATATGACCCACAATACAAATGATGTGTTGAAAAACGAAAAGCTCTAAGTCCCTGCGTCAGGGTGTGAGCTTGCTTTGGTCTGCTCTGTTTGGGGAGAAGGTGGGGCAGGTTTTTCACGGAGTGACTCGAGGTGATTGCTTCCCATGGTGTGTGTATCTCCTGAAGCATCTGATCCCGCGCACTGCTGGGGAGACGATGCTGTGGTGACCGCCTGTGGGGCTCGGATTGCTCCTGCTTTTTTCCAAAATGGTGCCAATTTTTCATTCCCCCAACCCAGCCCCCAGTTCTCCAGCCAAGCAAGAGCTTCATCTGCTTTACCAGGTGCTCGTGCCTTGGTGCAGAACGTAGACCTGCTCTGCAGGTTTCTGCCCAGCTCTGAGGACGGTTGGGGCTGCAGGAGCTCTGTGTCTGCCCAGCCCAGCCCTGCTCACAGGGGCACAGAGCAGATCCCACAGGATCCCAGGCGGGTTTGAATGGCTCCCAGAAGGAGACTCCACACCCGCTCTGGGCAGCCTGGGCCAGGCTCTGGCACTTCCCAGCACACAAGTTTCTCCTCATGTTCACATGGACCCTCCTGTGTTTCAGTCTGTGCCCGGTGCCCCTCACCCTGGCCTTGGGCACCACTGAACAGTCTGCTCCATCCTCTGACACCACCCTGAGATATTGATCCATTGAGCACATCCCGCTCAGCTCCTCTGCTCCAGCTCAGCAGCCCCAGCTCTCTCAGCCTTTCCTCAGCACTGTGTCACTCCGCCTGGCCCCAGCGCCTCCTGCCCCCATGGCCTCTCTGCCCTCAGGGCCCCTCCTGTGTCTGGTGTTGGTCCTTGTGTTTGAGCTGGACTGGTGAGCACCTGGAAACCCAGCAGGTCACAGCTCGTGACCCATGGGACGCGCCGGTGGGGAGGGTTGGTCTGTCCCTTCACCCCATCCCATCCGGATGGCTGGCAGCAGGGCCTTGTGGCAGCCGTGGTGTCCCAGCCCCATGAGAACCATGACTGTCCCACCCCACAGCAACCATGGTGTCCCCACCCCACAGCTGCCATGGTGTCCCCAGTCCTGCCGTTGCCCCCGAGCATTCCCTGGGAACATCTCTTTACGTTCAGCATCACGGGACAACTGGTCCCTGTGACCGCGCAGCTCCCAGTCCTGTGCCCGGAGGCCTGTGCCGCCATGGTGGGCCATGGTGGGCCCGTGCTGGGTGGCCGGGTCCTCCAGCCGCCCACGCGCCCCTCACCAGCCCCTTGGTCCCACGGTCGAGACCGAGCTGTGGCTGCACGGGCACTGCAGGTGACAGCGCAGGGAGCTCGGGCCCGGGCCAGGGAGGATCCTGCCTGGGCGTCATCTGCTCGCTCCACAAACTCCCTGTTGTTTTCTGCTGCGTTTTCTCCACAGGAGGGTTAAAGTTTGATGTTCAGCATCAGATGGTTGTGTTTGCATCTCTTTGTGTGAAGACCAGCCCGCGCACCTGGTGTTGCAGTTACTAGGACAAATCACATTGGGTGAATCCAGTGAACCAACCACCCGGCACGGAACGTGCCTGGGTCTGCAGCAACCAGTGGATCATTTGAGGGTGTTCTAGTTTTGATTCCTGTCCAGCGCTCGGCGCAAGGAGCTGAGGAGTCTCTGCAGGCTGATCTGTGGTGCTGTGAGGTGTCCGGTGCCGGGTTGGGCTGACCTGCCGGGTCCGTCCGCCACGGCTCCTGCCCAGCCCTGGGCACCGCCACAGCTCCAGGATCTCCTGCTGCTCCGGGGCCGAGGGGAGGTTGTCCTCATCCCCCAAGTTCTGGGCTGCAGTCTGGTATCATGGAGCTTCATGGAAATGGAAGAGCTCCGTGGTGGTTTTCAGGAGTTGGCTGTTGTGCGGAGGAGTGCTGTGGCACCTTGTGACCCTCAGGATGGACAGAAATCGGGGCTGGAGGTGTTTAGATGGTGCATGTCAAACACCAAGTCTGTCACCTGTTTTGTTATGGGTGGTGTTTCCATTATGGAGATGTAATAGAAAACTAGGAACAAGGCCCAGCAGAGTCTAGATATGGCAGATGCTACTTATGATACACCTTTCATAGTAGCCTTAGAAATTTAAAAATCCAAGAGCTGCCATAGCACACGTTTTCTCCCTGCCCCCAAATACACGTACTGTGTTAGTGCCTGTTACCTGTTGAACACCCAGCAGGTACCTGCTGCTCCCGTGCTCTGTTCAGGTATCAGAACAATGTGTGTGGCTTCCTACCCCAGCCTTTCAGCTGGACGTGCCCTCAGGATTTTAGGTGAGAAGTACCAGGGCAGCCACGGTATTATTTTATTTCTCACTCTGTAAATGTGTTTCTGGTGAAGTACCTGGGATGTTGTGGTGGTTTAACCCAGACCAACCACTAAGTGCCACGCAGCCGCTCACTCACTCCCCAATGGTGGGGACAGGGGAGAGAATCAGAAGAGTAAAAGTAAGAAAACAGGTGGGCTGAGACCGTTTAACAGGCAAGGCAAAAGCCACACACACAAGCAAAGCAAAATGAGGAGTTCATCCCATGCTTCCCATCGCAGGCAGGTGTTCAGCTGTCCCCAGGACAGCAGGGACGCGTCACGTGTGACGGTGGCTTGGGAGGACAGACAGCATCGCTCCAAACGTCCCCCCATCCTGCCCCTTCCCCCAAATCCATACTGAGCATGTTGTCACATGGAGGGGGTGTCCGTGGGGCCTGCTGTCCCCAGTGTGTCCCCTCCAGCTCCCTGTGTCCCCAGGCTCTGGCTGGTGGGGGGAGCAGTAGAACAGCCCTTGGTGCTGGGTGAGCGCTGCTCAGCGATGGCTGAAACATCCCGGTGTCAGCAGGAGTGTTTCAGCACAAATCAAAACACAGCCCTGCGCTCGCTGCTGTGGAGAAAATGAACTGGACCGCAGCCAACCCCAGCACAGATCTTAACAATTTGCTCTGCTTGAATTAACTTGTAATTTTTTCACTGCTACGCTTGGCTGGTAATTAAAAGAACTTGTCCAATAAAAGGAGGAGAGGAGAGGAGAGGAGAGGAGAGGAGAGGAGAGGAGGAGGAAGAACATTTTAGTTGGAAGGGACCTACAACAATCATCTGGTCCAACTGCCTGACCAACTCAGGGCTGATCAAAAGTTAGACCATGTTATTAAGGGCATTCTCTTAAACGCTGACCACGTCAAGCACCTCCCTTGGAAGCCTGTTCCAGTGCATGACTTTCTTGGGAAAGAAATGACAGAATTATGGAATGTCCTGGGTTGGAAGGGACCCACAAGGATCATCGAGTCCCGCTCCTGTCCCTGCACAGGACAACCCCAAAATTCACACTAGTGCTTCTTCATGTCCAGTCTGAACCTCCCCTGATGAGTCTTTGATCCCTTCCCAGGGGTCCTGTCCCCGGATCCCGGAGCAGAGCTCAGCGGCTCCCTCCCCACGTCCCTCCCCAGGGAGCTGCAGAGCCAGGAGGTCGCTGCTCAGCCGCCTTCTCTGCAGACCAGACAAGCCGGATCCCTCAGCCGCTCACGGCGCTTTCCTTCCAGCCCTTCCCAGCGCTGCCGCTCTCCTCTGGACGTGTCCAAGGACCTTCACATCCTTTTTGAATGGTGGGGCCCAGCGCTGCACACAGGGCTCCAGGCCGCAGCAGCGCCGAACACCGCGGGACAGCCCCCTCTGTGCCCCGGCCGGTCGTGGTGTTTGCTGCCCCCAGGTTTGCGTCGTGGCTGCCGGGCTCCCAGGAGGCTGTGGCTTGATGTGCAATCGACTGTGGCGCTGCGAGAGTCAAAACTGGGGCTGAGGTTCACTGGATCAGGTCCTGGGGAGCAATTCCTCATGCAGCGTGGGGAGAGCAGCACAGACGGGAGGGGAGGAGAGAGCTCGGGTCTAGGGCGCTCTGCGCGTGGCAGGGACCGCGGGACCCGCTCTGTGCCGGGGGTGTCCCTTTGGGATGCCGCGGTGGCTCCGGGGTGCCAGGGGTGCCGCAGGGCCTGTGCCCGCGGACCTGGGCTCCCCAGGGCTTGTCAGAGCCCCCCGGGGCTTCATGTGATCTGACCCTTCCAGGGCTTCTCCCGACCACCCGAACTGTGGTTCTGTAGGACCAGGACGTGGCTGCCGTGCCCACAGAGCACAACCAAAGCTGTGGTGTTGATATGGTGGCTCCTCCAGAGCTATGGATTATGCTTCCCAAGATTTGAAGTCATGAGCTTTGCAATGACCAGTAGACCTCCTTGTAAGGAAATTTTGCCTCATTACCAGCAAGAATTTCTGTAATTTAATTCCAAACCTTTTGATTTAGTTTTGCCTTTGCAGTTGGATAAGAGCCTCCTTAAATTTTATTTCCTTCCTGGGTAGGCCCTTACAGACGAATTGTCACGGAATTACCTACTTCTGTCCTGAAGCTTTCCCGCGGGCTGTGGTTGGTGGCGGTGGTTTGGAGGCTCTGCTCCCGAGCTGGCTCTTGCGGCGGCTGCTCTGCTGCGCTCAGCCCTCGCTCAGCCCTCACTCAGCCCTCGCTCAGCCCTCACTCAGCCCTCGCTCAGCCCTCGCTCAGCCCTCACTCAGCCCTTGCTCAGCCCTTGCTCAGCCCTCGCTCAGCCCTCGCTCGGGCGCGGGTCGGGATTCCCAGCTTGTGTCAGGAGCATCAGCGTCTCCTCCTCCTCTTCTTTCTCCTCTTCCTCCTCCTCCTCCTCCTCCTCCATCACCAGGGCTGCCGCCAGCTCTGAACACTGCGGGCTGCTCTGCTTCCTATTTCTTGTTGGCATTGGGGCTGTAGGCAAACGGCCGGGCTGCCGAGGAGGCTGGGGTGAAGCCACCTGAACGGGAGGCGGAGAAGGGCGGGGTGTGGTGTGGGGGATGGATGGGGTGCGGTGCAGGGGGTGGATGGGGTGAGGTGGGGGCGGTGGACGGGGTGTGTGGGGGGTGGACGTGGCAGCGGCGAGGGGGCTGCCCACGGCACAGAGCGCTTTGGAGGAGCAACTGGATCTCATCCGCCTGTGCGGGGAGTGGTGCTGGAAGTGGCCAAATTTCACAGGGCAGGGAACGCTGGAGACCTTTGGAGTCCCCAGGTCACCTCTGGGTGATACCGGGTCAGGCCACGATTACCCAGGGAAAAGGATTGGAAATACCAGGTTGGAGTAGAGATGTAGCAAAACTGGGGTGAACGGGGGAAACGTCGCTAGAGGCAGGTTGTTCATTTGGGAGGAGGCTGGGCAGCAAGGCGGGGTGTCAGGAACCGGGAGGAGCTCATGAGGGTGGGTGAGCGGTGTGACGGGGCTCCTGGGCAGCGGTTCTGCTGGGCAGCCCTGCGCTTGGCCAGCGCAGCTCAGGAGCAGCCCGGGTCTGGTCTGTTCCCCTGTCCGTCCTGCTCCTCGGTCTCTGGCTGTCTGCAGAACAGCCCGGCGGACGGAGCGAGCGTGGCGGTGCCAGGGCGGTGCCGGCACCAGGCCTGGCGCTGTGGGCACCGGTGGCGGTGGGGAAGAGCAGTGACCCCAGGCGGGCTGCGAGACACCGCTGCTCCACGGCCAGCGCTCACCCGCGTTTGTACGTGTTGTGGTGTCTGTGGGGGCACACGGGTGTCTGTGGTGTCTGTGACAGCACACGGGTGTCTGTGGCAGCACATGAGTGTCTGTGACAGCACAGGGGTGTCTGTGACAGCACACGGGTGTCCGTGGT
>VWYH01010009.1:0-100618 GCA_013399365.1 Pampusana beccarii
CTGTGTGATTCTGTGATTTGGGGAGAGCTATGTATGATGTGTTGGCCAATAAAAAAATGCACTGAGTGATATCCTGCTTCCATAGTCAGCCTGTCCTTACGCTAAGACAAGTGCAGAAGTGTTCGACTTGCCATGAAATGGAAGGATCACCTGAACTGGTGTGGTCTGCGTGCCACGAGGGAGCTCTGCAACGCCAGCTCTGTGTTGGGGTGTCCCCCTGTGCTGCCCGGGGTGTCTGATGGCTGGATGGGTTGGGTACCTTTGGTGAAGTCATATGAACTGTTATATCTATTAAAAAAAAAATAAAAATTATGCTGTGTATGCAGTATGAGAATTTGTTTTTTTCAAGTCACGTTTTTAAAATGCAGTTTCAAGCCATGAAATAGTTTATTAAATCCATCTTCATTGAATCCTGCCTTCCTGTTATTTACGTATACTCTGACTTTGGTCTGCAGCAAAACCAAAAGAACTCGTTTGGGAGGGATTTGGGGGATGGTTGTTTTTCTTCCTCAAGAATCGGATGGAAATGTGTGACTGAACGTGTTTGCCATTGCTGGGAAAGCAGCTTTTTTTTTGGGGGGGGGCGGTAAGAATGGCAGACCTGCTAGGAAGTGAGCTTGGGATCTAACTGTGTGTGTTCCATCTATCTGGAGCTGGAGGGGAGGCAGGATTTGGGCAGAGCCCAGGTCTGGCCTTGACTTGTCCCATATAACCGCTTCTGAATGCAGAAGGCATCATCTCTAAATAAATGTAAGGGTGGATGTGCATGAGGGAGTAAGAATGTGATCGTCTGATGTGAGATTCCCGTAGTGAGGCATTGACTCATCTTCTTTGGTATAGAAAGCTATTTTCCAGCCTCAGAAACGCTGGTCCCAGTTCGGGAAGGCATTGAAAACACTTGTACCAAGTGCTTTTCCAAGGAGGGAGTGATTTTTTTATTTTTTTTAATTTTTTTTTTTTTAATATAGTCAAGTCCTGTGTGAACTTGAAACGTCTTTGATTTAGGGAAGGGATGGGGGGGCCATGAGGCAGTTTCAGGTGCTGCTGTCTGTGCATAATATCTTGCACATGGGGACCCTGTTCTGTTGGTCCTTAGGCAATTCCGTGATAAACCAAAATGATACAAACACCTGCACTTGGAGCCACCTGCCCAGTTCTGCAGCTTCACACTCCCTTTTCTGTAGCTTTAAAATAGGAAAGAGGAGACAGGTTGGTTGTGGGGTTTTTTTGGTCTTTTGTTGTTTGTTTTTTGCTGCTCTTTAGTTGCTGTGTCGAGAGAGACTTAAAACCAGCATGAGCTGCCAAAATGAAGGAGATGGTGAAGCTGTCCTTCTGTCCCGGGCTATTGCTGCACAGACAGGTTGGGGAGGAGGGAGAGAACCATTTCCCTGCCTTCCCTCCTCTCTTGCACTTAGTGTTGCTTCTCCCATGCTGATGAGCCAAATTATTTTCATAAAGAAGCACAATTCTCGAGTTGATATCCCAGTAACTTCGGAATTGCAGGCCTAAAAAGTTTGATCTTTCCCTTCTCAGATAAATTGTCCTTACGTCTGCTTGTTTTTTTAACTACTGGAATTCTGGAGGAGGAAAACGTCCAAGTAAATTCAAGGTTTCCTCTTGAACATTGGCAGCTGCTGTGCAAGATGCGTTTTGAAACTGTAGTTTTACTTGTGTTCAAAAAAAATAATTAATTTTTTAAATTGTAAGATACCATTGCATTTGTTTTTCACCTTCTAATCTAGAAAACAGCAGCTGGGTAAAACTGGTTGGCTCCAGCTATAGCTCTGCCTCTGCGAGAACTGGAACCAGTTCAGTTGGGGATAGGTCAGCAGGGTGAAGCTTTTGTTTAAGATCCTTCCTCGCCATGTCGGTGTTGTTTCTCTTAACTTGTTTAACTTTAGTGCTGGGTTTGTGAAGGTACAATACAGCTTAGCCCTTAATGTACAACTGTTTTGGCTTCAGGATCCCAAAGCTATAAATAGACACCCTCTTGCCTCCCAGCCGTAGGAAATGACTGCAGCAGGTGGTGTCCTCTGCTAGAAGTTTGCACATTATTAGCGTCCAAGACCTTTTTTTAAAACTGGCTTTCATGTTGTGTGCTCTTCCTTTATCAGCTGCCAACTTGACTGGTCAGCAAGTGTCTTGTTAAAATCTGAAATCTTCATTAAGACAAAAGAAGTGAAACCAGGAAGGTATTTTATTGCTGTGCAGCCTATGTGTGCCGTATGTTTTATGTGCGGTTTAAAGAGTATTAACAGAAGGCACTGGAGAGCTGCGGAACGCTAGTCACTGGTTCAAATGGTATTTTTATTCTTTTAGCTGTGTGGGGCTGGGGTTTAGCTCAGCTTTGTTATCGGTAGATGCTTGGCAGGCTCTGGGTGAGATTTGGTATCGCTGCTTGTGCTGAATAGCACCTTGTGCTGTGGATGGCATCGCAAAAATAAATAGGGCTCTTTGTGCAGCAAGGTAGCGCTCACAGCAAATAAGGATATTGCAGTATCGTCCACGTGAAATGAGTTTAATGGTATCAATAAACTATCTTCCCCTTGACACAAAACTCGTCGTTGTGTTTGGATTAACTTTGTCTCAGCAAAGAGGCCAAGTTGTTTGGGCAAGGAGGAATAGATGTATTTGTGCTGCTGAGATGGTTTCCTCTCGGCCGGGGTGGAGAGCCCTTGTCTCCTCACCGCTGTCGGGTACTGGAGAAACAGCGAAATCAAGGGGATATAAGCTGTGTATTTATAGTGCGTGCGTAAACAATAAAAAGGGGGGACAATCCTGCGTTTCAGTTACTGTTTAACATCTTTCTGCCCCTTTTTCCTCCCTTCGTTTCTCCCACAGATGCGAGAGCTGCGTGGATCTGCTGTTCGTGCGAGGGGCTGGGAACTGCCACGAGTGCGACACCCCCCTGCGCAAGAGCAACTTCAGAGTGCAGCTCTTCGAGGATCCTGCTGTCGACAAGGAGGTGGAAATTCGGAAGAAAGTGCTGAAAATGTGAGTATTGCCAGTTGAGTAACAGGAGGTGGATGTATTTAATAGATTGCTGTTTTTTAAAAATCTACTTATTCCTCTAGTAGTACAGAGGAGGTTTTTTTAAGTGACAACCCATAGAACTTGACTCCATTTAACATCGCGAGATTTCAGAGAATCTGATTTTATGCAACAACTGAGGACTGAAGGCTCAACTTGGCCTTGAGGGATTCCTGCTTAGCGTTAGAAACTGTTGGATGTTCCTATGTGGCCTCCTTTGGCAAAGCCTTGCCCCTTAAATGGAGATGATGAGATATTGAGGACTACAGCTGCTTTCTCTTTGAGGGGGTAAACAAGGGAGTGGGGCAAGAAACAGGACCTTGATTGTTTTGTTCCCTGGAGCCCAGTTCTGAGAGTTGAAGGCCAATTCCCTTCAAAATGCGAATGGACAAAAGAGCAGCTATGTTCACATTGTTTTCTACTTCACAGAGCAATTGTTAGTGGAAATGGTTCCTTACAAGTCTTGTGTTATTAGTCTGTCATACAGATTTGAGAGCTCTTGAATTGAGATAAATGAGGTCTGAAATTGCATCTCGCTCCTTGTGGCCAAGAAACAAGATTTTATGAGAAAAAATAAGGGAGCCAGTGTTGGTAGAAGAGGGTCTGGTGGAATGTAACAAACCTGGAGAGACCTGTGTGAGCGAAAATGAAGATGCAGGTCAATTGTAAGCTTGGCAGCTTTTATGTAAGACTTAGTACAACACTAAATGAATCATATGATCTTGCTGAGATGTGGAGAAATTGTGTTGTTGAATACCGAGATGCTGATGTAGAAAGTGGTAATAATTTTGATGTTTATTATAAAGTCTACTGAAGTTAACAAAAATCAAACTGGAATGAAGTCAACTTAGTTGACTAAACATGGAATGAAGCGTAGTTAGAACAGAAAACATAAAATGCTGGGCCTGCTTGGATTTGCCACATCAGTTTTTAGTAGGCAGAGAAAATGTCCCCAAACTGGAACTTGGCCCGAGTTCTTTGGATGAGATTTTTATACTCCTGAATGTGCCTTGGTCAGGAGAGCAGGCAGAATCTCAGCATTGTATTTTCTTGGTAAGAAAGCCTGCGTGTCCTGACTTTCAGAGGCTGTCCACAGTCTAGCCAGTTGTCCTTTCATCTTTTTACTTTTTCCAGTTATCAAGAGTTGAATAAATGAGTTCTGGAATGGTCTGTTGATATGGAATAAGATAATGGCATAGAAGTTTCAGTTTGCTGCTGACACACGGCTTCTGTTGTTAACACAAAGCCGAACTCCTTTTTCTGATGCTTCTAGAAAAGCTTTTCTTGTGAGTGTTCCTCTTGTCTCTGCCTTTGTTAACAGGTTTGTCGTGCTGAAGGGCTGGTTTGCAATTAGTACGTACTTGCCTCTGTGCTCCTGTGTACCTGTAACCCTGGGAAAGGAGTCAGCAAACAGTAGTCAAAGATCACACCCATTTATGCCAGACTGGCTCCTTTCCTTTGAAAAAAGCTCTTCTGTCTGCTTGTAAAGACTCTGTGCGTTGGTCGTGGGAGCCACAAAGCACGTTGTTGATAAAACCAGGTCAATCCTTAATATGCTCGCAGCAAGAGCCTGGTTGAATTGAAATTGCATCTTTGTGTGCTATATAAATACCCGTTTCTCTTCTCTCAAAGATACAACAAAAGAGAGGACGACTTTCCCAGTCTAACTGAATATAATGATTTCCTGGAAGAAATAGAAGAAATTGGTAAGTCTTAATGTTTGCATTTTTGATGTGCTCGTGAGACCATAGGCTTTTATCTTCTGACTCGGCTGCCTATGAGAATGTCTAAGTTGGATTTCTGTAATAGGATTTATCATAGTATCAGATCTTTATCTAATTACTTTTTTCTGTACATTTTTAATCATATTTGCTGAACTGTAGGACATCCTTAAGTAAAACATTTTATCTCCTGGAGAAAAACACATGATTCAAAAAGAAGGTAGTGCTTTATAGCTGGAAAAGAAAGGCTTGCAAGGGACTGTCAGTGCTGCACTGGGAAAGATTAAACAAAGAGAGGAGAAATTGAAATTTTCATTATATGCCTCCATTAGCTTTATCTACCATGACAGAAGCCATATGGTGTCTTTCAGCATTTTTGCTTCTGCAAGTACAGTAGTTGAAGCTGCTTTGAAGCTAATGACCTTACATACCACTGCGGTAGTGTTTTATGTTGCTGTGCCGAAGGAGAAGGTTTAGGAACAGACATTGGTTTCTTTCCCTTTCGATTAGTTGAAGCAGAACTTTGCCCTTTGGGGAAGGGACTATGTTATCAACAGAGTTTATTTTCTTCTTAGCTGGGGTGACTTGTGATTATGGCGGAGTGATGGATTTTGCTTAGAAAAACAAGGGTATGTTCGAAAGAGAGACTCCCAAATGCTTTGTTTCTTGGGTTTTATGAGCTTCTGAGGCTTTTCCTTTTTTGTCCTGGAGGAAGAAGAGGTGGCTTAGAACATGCAGGAGGGGCAGTGAATGCGATGTGAAGGAAAATATGGAGATGCCGCTCCCCTTTGGTTTCTCAAAGGAGCCCTTGCTCCTCTTTGCACTGTGGTGTTTTGTAGAAATGTATCCAATACACTTACCGCTGTGAGTAATAGATCATGTTTTTGTTGGCATCAGAAGGCTGAGGCTGGAGAGCTGAATCGTGTGGCTGGGAAATACCAGGCACACTCATACGGGTCCAAATATCTGGAGGAGACAATGTGGGTGTAGTTCTGTTTGTATATTTTTTTGGATGGTGCGGGGGAAGGAGGGAATGGGTAGAAAGTATGGTTGCATCTTAGCCAGAGGATCCTGGAAGAATCATGGAAATGAAAACTGCTTTTTATTTACGTAGCATTAAATACAGATTTCCCACTTACTGCCGTTGCAGGGGTTTTCAGCATCTGCGGCAAGGGAGTTGAAGTTTTGCCTGAAACAGCCTAAACCTCATCAATTTGTGCAGAATGTTATGATTCTCTGGCTCCCGGGATTAGGTTGTTAAATTTCCACTGGCTCCAGAGCCTGCACTGGTAACTTGGTTTGGAAACAGCAGAAATTGCCGCTGGTCTTTTTAACCTTGTGAAGAAGAATGAAATTTGTAATCTTGCTGGCTCTGCAAATGTATAAGGTAGAAGCTCAATAGACAGGGTTGTTAGGAGTGAGAGTCAGTTGCACAAAAGGGACACGTGAAGTGCTAAAAGGAGCAAGAAGTCTGAGTACCTCCTGCTTTCTTCATGTAGCAGCCAGGGTGGTGAGAGGAAAGGGGGGCAGTCAGAGGCTCTTCATATTCGCTGTCCAAGTGGTCATTTATAGAACCATAGAATCACTTTGGTTGGAAGAGACGCTTAAGATGGAGTCCAACCACAACCTAAATGTAGCACTAAAACCTGTCCCTAAGAACCTTGTCTCTGTGTCTTTTAAACCCCTCCAGGGATGGTGACTCCACCGCTGCCCTGGGCAGCCTGTTCCAATGCCTGAGAACCCCTTCCGTGAAGATTTTTTTCTTAATATCCAATCTGAACCACTCCTGGTGCAACTTGAGGCCATTTCCTGTTGTCCTATCACTTGCTACTTGGGAGAAGAGGCCAACCCCCTCCATGCTACANAGATCCGGAAGCTGGAGGGCCGGTTAGGTTCAAGACCGCCACCTTGGGTGAGAATTCCAGCCCTGTTCTGCTTCCCCTGGTGACAAAGCTCATTGCGCACACCTTGCTCTCCCTGAGCCCTTCCCCTCCTGCTCTCCTGGGCAGACTTCTGCACTTGACCTCTGTCTGATACGTAGCGATGACAAGACTTCTGCCAGCGGTTTTGCTGTATGTGACGTGGCTGAACCCCTCGTTAAAGGTGTCTTTTACTCTGTGTGGTTACTTCACATTTTACTGCTGAGAGTATTTAATTTTTTTGTGGATGTGAATTCCCTGCTCGTTTTGTGCACCTGAGAAACGAGGCTGCAAGAAGGGAAAGTAAGGGTGTAGCCATGCAGAGTGAAGTTTTGCCTTGTGGAGCTGCTGTACAGCAGGTTGGCAGTAGCTGTGCTGGTTGTTCCAGCTGCCAGGTGGGGAAACTCAGGGGCAGAGAAGCAGATTTTCCCTTTCTCCCCCTGCCCCAGATTTTCAGGTTTCCTTTGGAAGAGTCAAAGCAGAGACAAAAACGTGACATCCTCTCTAAGTTTACTTCATGTGACCTTGGCACAGCTTTGATAGTTTTCCCAAATGTTTCAGGTAGGTCGGCTCCAACATGTGGAGCAATTGCACTGTCTTACTCCATTGCTGTGATATATGACCTCGCTTGAAACACGTTTTCCCCTTCCATATCAGGATTGTTCTACCTACAGACTTTTTCTATTTAAAGGAAAGAGTTGGGTGGTACAGCAAAAGTGTGAGAGGAGAAGGTCAAACAAACATTAGGGTAGTCACCTCTTAAGATTTATATTATAAAAAACACATTTTTTGAAGTGGTTTAGAATGTAGCCACTAAAAAAAATGCTCTGGGCTAAAATGTGTTATACAAGGCTTTAAATAGAAACCACATTTTAAAGCAAGTTTTCTCCAGAAGAAAAATCAGTTGGACGACTTGAGAACATTGTAAACACAGTTTGTTGTCATTAACACTAGGAAGAAAAATAAAGTGAAAGGGTTAAAACCTGCCTTTGGGAAAGGTGTGGACAACGTCTATCGGAATAAGTCAAGTCTATGCCCACATGATGAGCGGGGCAAGGTGGAACCTTAGCGTGTTGCTACAAGCTACGCTCTCTGGATGTGAGGGAAATTTTGCTCTCTCTTTCTACAAGGATTTCTTCTTTCCCTAAGGTTTTCTTCTTCCCCAGTCAGTTCTTCAGCCCCCGGTCTGTGTTTTGCAGGACTCTGCTCCTTGCCAGTGTGCGCACGCTGCCTGGCACCGTTCTCCTGACACCTGGGTGAGGCCTCTAGGCAATACCACAACACAATAATTAATAGTAATTTTTGCCTTTTACAAACATTCAGTACATTCAACTTGGAAGGAGGCTGCTGTATTCGTGCCCTTCTGATTCCTGTATCTCGTTACTCCAAGGCTTTATGCAACACCAGCTGCCTGGTGACTTGTCTTGCTCAGAATGTTTATCTCACAAGCCATCTTTGGGTAGGAAGGGTTTTGGTATCTGTGATCACTTGTGGGTTGTGTTGTTTATTGTTTTGTGGGTTTTTTACCTCTATGTGTTTGCACGAGGGTGGTATTGCTGGGCCTGACAATGGGAATAACCCAACTGGAAACTGGGCAGCTTTATCAAAGATCCATTTCAGTCATCTCCTCCGAACAAAGATCTTGGTACTGCACTGTTCCAGCCAAAATGATCTTTCTTAGACTGATGGGGCTGAGTTATTTCGATCATTTATTACTATGCTAAGGTATTTTTCTGGAAGATTATTTACCTGATAAAAGACAATTCAGGATAAACAGAAATAATGATTATTATACCTAATTATTATTACAATACCTAACTAGATTTTCCTGGCTTAGCTGTGGGTTTTCTTTTGTTTCTGATAACTAGTTTGTTACAATCGCAAGAATGTTGGTTGGAAGGGACCTGTTACAGTCTATTCCACTTTTTCTCTTACAAGTCCAGGGATGAGGCGTCAAAAGCACCAACAGGTGCCACAGTAGCTTTGGACTCCGTGGCCAGACCAAGGACGTGGTTGTATCTCCCTCCATTGTGCTCTGCCCAAAGCAGTTGCTCTTCTGCCATTCCCAGTCTCTAGCTGGCGTTTTATGAAGATGATAATTAAGGAGTTGTTTGTAGCAGAGTGGGAGGAATATTGTTTATAACAAACTAATATTACTGCTTTTTAAATTTTCAGCTGGCTCACACTAGCAGTGCAGCTCAAATACAGTTGGCAGGGTAATTATCTGCTGTCTTGCCAGAGAGGGGATGTTGAATAGCAAATATTTTTACATGGTAACGTGGCTGTCTCTGAAGGCAGAAGGAGGAAAAGTCTCCGAAAACTTCCAGTGTCTCAGACTAAACCAGGGAGATTTTGATGGACTTGGTCCTGCAGTGGAGTGCCATTCATTCATAGAGTCTCCAGACAAATTATTGTGCCATATAATTAAAATTTTTGTCTTATTTTCTTTTTTCTGTTATAACTAGGAAAATATTTTTTCCATTTGTTGTAGAATTGCATAATGAACGTTGTTGTTTTGAAAGCAGCGAAAGTCTCCCTGTAGAGCCTGAATTTCAGAAGTTGGGAGCTTTACCTAAATAGAATGAACTGCTTCAGAAAAGCACAATAGTCTTCCTGTTATACTTCAACAGATGTCTCAAGGCAAGTCATTTTATAAACCAACCAATGTGAGATGGATAAGTAGATAAATAATTGTTGCATACAAAACAGCTTCTGTTTCTTTTCCCTGAAGGGTTTCAGGCCTCTTATATTGGCTTATTTTTGTCCATGTTGAAATATAGCATAAGTCTGGCTTCTCTTTGAAACCTTTTCAAGCTAGCCATCTGCTTTGCCACTCATATTCGGATCTATACCAATATTTTTTCAGGGTAGGTGTAGCATATGAGTTAGGGTTTTTTTTTTAAACTCTCGTTCTTCTAGTTTTATACTTAATTCTATTGTAGTTTTTATAAATGGAACACTTGAAAGAATGATATTTAAAATAAATTTCTGACAAAACTCAAAGCAAACCAAATAAATTCTGCATAGTGCTACCTATGTAAAAGGTAAGATGTTGAGTATCATAATGACTGTGTTCGTGATTTAATACTTGTTGGTTTTTAAATGCTAGTTAACTTGTGGCACGGATAAGGGAGAAGAGAAAGGAATAATCTCTCTTTTTTTGTTGTGGCCTAGTGCCCCTTACAAAATGGACTTGTCAGCTGTAATTGCAGGATACAATGGCAAGAATTTATTTCTCTGAATATTGATGAAAGTACATTGAAGCTCCTGAAAAATACATTAGAAAATACGTTGGAAGGCGTTTTATCTGGCTGGTTGGCCGCTGGTAACCATGTGGTGTCAAAGAGCACAGGTTGCTTTGCTGCTGGAGTGTTTCCTGTAGGAGGGGAGGTGTTTTCAATTACTGGAGGACAACTGTCAGCACTGTTGGTATAGAGACATCCAGGCCTGAATGCTGTTGCGACAAAACATAGCTCTTCAATATTTTACATCTTGAAATGTGGACAACTTTAGTGTAGAGGAGCAGATGCTGAGGAATAAGATAATGTTGCTCTTCAATGACTGTGAATTAATATTCAGTGGGAGAAATCTGCTCTGGTCTTTGAGGTTGCTGAAGTGCGAATCTTTCTGATCGCTGGTGTCCTGCCATGTCTTCAAGTAATGGAGTAGAGCGGGATTCATGGAGCAGAATCAGTGTGGTATAAGCAGATCTGACCACTGAGAAGGTTTTAGCTGTGATTTGGTTGCAGCCACAGCAGGAAAACAGAAGGGCAATAAACCAACGTTCCCTTTGCTGTGAGCAGAGCAGTGGGTGCTAAGGTGGCTGTGCAGGTGAATGTGGAAGATCTTTTTTAAACATTGATGCAGAAACATCTCTGTTACGTGGAAATGTTACTTCCTATCATGTAGCAAAAGAAGCAGTTCTAAACAAAGGTGGGCATCTGCATGTCTAAAATTTGCCTGCTTTCCCCAGGATGAGTTTTAAATATTGTGGTGTTTGTTTTACAAACCTAGGTTATGACTAGTTGAACGTATTAAAGATAACTGAGAAAGGAGGGAAAAAAACCTTGAAAGTTGCAAACCCCAGATCATCAGCTTCTTGCTGGATTATTTTTAGAGAAACACCCAAGATGTTCAGGAGCCTAAAGGCATTTGGCATCTCATCTTGCTCCTCTTCTTGCACCTGAAGGTGGCATCTGGGCATCCCGCTAGCACAGCATGTCTCATATGCTATTTCTTTCTTGTGTCGTCACTGAAGAGTTTAGAGAGCTGGTGTGTGGATTTAAGTTGTAGGAAGTGCTGACATTCCCATGCAGCTGCTGTCACTGCAGAGCCCTGGTCTGAGTCTGTGCCAGCATTTTCACATGACAATTCTTCTCTGCCCTAATACTCAAATATTAAGCTGCTGGTCAGCTGGCAAGCTGGAGGTCAAATCTCCATTAAAATACTAAAACTTTAGATTAAAATAATGTATTTTACTAAGGAAATGTTGCTACAAGCAGAAAGTATATGTTTGTCAAAAGATGAAATTGGAAAATGTTTGTAATGCCTTTTGGAGAGAAAAAAAAAATACATTTGAAATGGTTAATTTGCTTCCAAAAATCAAGGTGCTGAGCTTTGAATGGCCTGTTTGGGTTACAGCAGCACCCAGAGGTTCCACCTGAGATGAGAGGAAGACTATGGAGATAGGTGCTGCATATAGCTAAAGTATGGAGATAAAGCAGGTGATGTATAGGAGAATGGAAGCTTTATTCCCCTACTCGTGGTTCTTACAGGTGGCAGACCTCCAGTATAGAGCCCCAGTGATCTGCCCAGAATAGCAGCAAAGCTGGAAATTGAACTCAGGTGTTGATTCCCAGTCGAATGCTTAAACCACAAAACCAGCCTGGATCTCGGATCCCTTCTGAAGTGAGGATGGTGATGTGGGGGTGGAAGAGTTCAACTGATTTAGGAGCCAGGCTGAATTAAAATGTCAGTCCTTTTGATATTGGCCTTTATTTGGAAAATAGGTGAAACAATAAATACAGCTTTTATTGTTGTTTTGGGTTTTTTTTGTTTAAGGTTAGGAATTTCTTTAGTCGTACCTCGCCTGGCCCTTTTTATTGCAGTTCAAGGAAGGACTGAATACTTTTGCCAAGAGTAAGATGATGTGGTGCTTCAGTGCTCCTGGAAAGACAGCATTCCAATTCCCATCTCTACACTTCAAGTACTTCCCTTGTACCATCTCTGGCACTTGCCCGGCCCCTTTGTTGAGCCAGTTCAGGTTACTGAAGGGTTTCTGTTGACACTGCAAAGCATCCAGAGAGTCCTGGGGGGGTCAGAGCAGGGGAAAGCGGGAGACCTGTGGCTGTGAGAAGGGACATGAGCAGGGCTGCACCTTCTTGGCAGCACTGAGCTGCTGTATAGCTGGGTCTGTACATTGGGCTGCATCCCACAACTCCAGCGTTTTGCACCCTGTTTTCTCTTTCCACCCTTCTTTGCTCCCTACTTTGGTTTCTTGCTGTTTCCTTTGCTCTCAACTGATTTACCACTCTGGGCTACTCATGGTTTCTCTTACTTAAACCCCTCCTAAGAGCTCATTTCTGCCATGTTACTGTGGAGGGGATGACAGAAGGGATCTGCTCTTTACCCAGCTGAGGTGTGTGCTGTTCTGATGACACCACAGACTTCACAGTCCCTTCCGTTTCTTTCTAGCAGCCTTGTACCAATGATGTGGCAGTGGTGCACATGCCGAGGGTTCGTTTGGCCCCATCACCTGAGAACCTACAAAGACGGAACTGAACCAAAACCCTCCAAGTTTTGTGCTGGTGTTTCCACTAGAACCTCCTTTGCTTCCTTAGGGTTTGACTTATCACAACCGCTGTGCCGTTGATTTCTTGGGAAGGATTTCTCAGTGGCAATACAAACTCCTCTGCTGCTCTCGTAGATTTACTGTAGCCACATGATAAAACTCATTGAGGCTTCAAGCACCGTACATTGGCAGCCTTCAATAGCTAAGACCACGGGCATGGGCCCAGCGTCCACTTTGGATGGTGATGACCAAGCGATGTCCCAGTGATAATGGCTTCCAGTTGGAATTCACTTGACCCACAGTTGAACCAGTGACCTAGAGGTGAAAGGCTCATGCGTTGTATCAAATTACTGATCATCCAAACCACCTTCAAGCTGTTGATTAAAGAAACTGGTTGATTTCTTGAAGTATCTTCCATGCCGTGTGTAGATAATTGGGAATGTTGTGCTAAACTATGGAGCTTGCTGGCCTACCCTGCTTGTTCATAATTACACAAGATACAATGTCACTATGGACAGACATCGAAAGAATGTCACTTAACCTATTAATCTGGATGCATCTGCACGTTGTTCATAATAAAGGTGATTGTACATTAGCACCTTTTAAATCATCAAATGATGTGAAAATTTTTTGTTTACCTGAGAATTTGAGAAATCTCTATAGTCTTTGTGCATTAGATAATCTTAGGAAATTGAATGACTTAATTTCTAACCTTGTCGTAATACGTATGTGTTTAGTCTAATTTTACAGGAATCACTGTGTTCTGAGCTGTAACTGCTACTTGAAAAGGTCAATGTTTTATGAAGAATGTGATTATTCATGTGTATCGTTGCTGGTATCACAAAACAGGACACAAGACTCAACTTGTCGTCTCCTACAGATGTATAAACCTGAAGGAACTCTGCTGGCTTCTCTTGACGTTTGCAGTGATTTAGCAAGTTGTGCCTTTCTTTACAAGGCAGATTTAAATAAATTCTGTTATTGCGATGTTTAGATCTGGTGCTAGAAGGGATCGAGAACATCAGAGCAGTGTATTTTGTTTTGTCAGTCATACATGCTGACCTAATGCTTTTGCTTTCTGTTTTTCTAATATTTATGCAGTATTTAACTTGACCAACAATGTGGATTTGGAGAACACCAAAAGGAAAATGGAGCTCTACCAGAAGGATAACAAAGAAGTCATTCAGAAAAATAAGATAAAACTGGTTAGTTAACTTCTCTTCTCTGCAATCTTTATTCATTAGTTAAAGAATTAAAGGATTTTGAAGTGGAATCCTTTGTGTAATGTCTTGAAAACAAGTCAAAGTTGACAGCACTAGGCAGATTTCACTTTGTATTCAAAAACTGTAATATGCTGATGTTCTGCAATACTGATATTTAGCGCTGTGTAAAGAGATTAAATTGGTAGTTGAAACGTAGTTATGCTTTATTTTGGGAAGGGCTTGAAAAGAAGGCCAGGCAGTAAAGTCTGACTCTAATACATCACCACCGCATGCGTGCTGGCAGTGTCGTTGGACAATATCCAGGAGAGACGAGGTTCATTCCTATACCAGGACAATAATTCCTTTCTCATCCAAAGGAGAAAAGGAATCCAGACGCAGACATTGTGAAGGTCCCAGGAGAGAGTTGTAAAATTGAGGGAAAGCACAGGTCTGGTTTATGCAAAGTTTCAAATGAAAGATGTTGAAACAAACATTAAAACTTTTGTTCAAGAGCTGATAACAATAACATCAGGAGTATTGTATACATGATCTGTATGCAAAACACATGGTTCTTTGAAGATTCATTCATTAAAATACAGCTCAGATATCATTTTGTTCTTTAAAAATAAACTTGCAAGCATTTCTTTCTGTCAGAAAAGTTTAATCTGCTAAATATTTTTTCAGTATAAAAATACACATTGTTATCGGTTCTTGAAGGAAAATGTCTGCCCTGCATGTGACATAACAAGGGTTTGTGTTTGTATTCCAGTTGCACTAAGGACTTGCTTTCAAATCAGTAGGGGTGAAATCCTCACTCCCCTGAAGTCTGGGGCAACACTCCCTGTGATTTCTTTAGCTCTAGGATTTCACAGGAGGAGACTGGAATCTGAAAAATGTTTGTTTGAACCTCTTCCTTTTAAAGGCAAGGAAATTTCCCTAGGGGTCCATCTCTGATCTCTTATCCTGTCTCTGACACTCCGCAATATCCTTCAGAGCCTGAAGAGACCTGCCAGACCCTCGGCTACGTGTCCCATTTTACAATGGAGGCGCAACCTCTGGGGTCACCACGAGCATCGTGTGCTTTGCCTGCAGCTCACCGGCCGTTCCTGGACGTGACTCGCAGACTCATCATATGGAGCAGCACAACTAATGTTCTGCACCCCCAAGCCCCCCAGGCCTTCTCTTTTCTGTTCTCGAAGGCCTCGCTGTTCTAGTGGCTCTCTGGTGGGAGCTGGGCAGGTCTGCTTGAATCCAGACTTACTGGAGAGACCTAGAGACATTTCCTTTTTTATTTCTTTTTCAATATTTGAAAGGTTCAACATTTCTTTTTCAGCAGTTGGAACATAATAATAGACTCGACGCAGTTGCTGTTACAAAAACTACATGATCTTGCCCATAAATTTACCCTTCTCCCAAAAGCCGAAAGGGTGCTTTCTATAGCTCTTTTTTTGGTAGCTTTTGGAATGTCTTTACTCTTTAAATGGTAAAAGCTGTCCTAATTTCTCACCTAAACTTGTTATGGGTAGTCATTGTCCCTTCGTTCTTGGTCTGACATGAATTTTTCTGTCCACTCTAACAGTTTGCTTCCGAGGAATACAGATGTTCTCTATCCCCCTTGGTGCTTTTGTTACCCTTTGCCTGTTCCACTTTGAATTTGTGTTTGGCAAGCAGAAGGGGCCAGAATTGAATGCAGTATTGTAGCCAAGATCTTGACAGCATTTTATAAAACAACACTGTTTTCCCATCTCTGCTGGAAATATGTTGACGTACATGATCCTAAGGCTGTTCTTCTCTTGTAGCGCTGTCATGTGGGAGGTTCAGAAGCAGCAGTGGTCAAGTAGGTCTCTTATCCCAACTAACAAGTGATAGGATGAAAGGAAATGGCCTCAAGTTGCTCCAGGGAAGGTTCGGATTGGACATGAGGAACAATTTCTTCCTCAAAGGGCTGTTGGGCATTGGAACAGGCTGCCCAGGGCAGTGGTGGGGTCACCATCCCTGGAGGGGTTCAACAGATGTGTAAATGAGGTTCTCAGGGACACGGTTCAGAGGTGGACTTGGCAGTGTTAGGTTAACGGTTGGACTCTATGATCTTGAGGGTCTTTTCCAACCAAAGTGATTCTATGATTCTCTTCTACGACTATGTTTTCTCCTCTTTAGTTTCTAATTAATGGATTAATGGCTCCAAATCCATGGCCTTAAGTTATTTTCATCTCACTGCTGCTACTTCTGTGCTTATGGGTATTCATTCTTTCTTACAGACAAAAATATGAAGTTACTGAAGCAATAACCTCAGGATTTGAATATCTACTTGTTCTTTTGTCAGTACAAGCCGCACTCTTCGTGTTTGTAGCTAGTTTCTCATGGCCTCACTACTCACGTACTAACCCATCTGGTAGATCTGTGGATTTCGTGCAGGACTGTGCAGAGAAAGGGTTTAAGTACACAGGTTTAGATAAAAAGTTACAGAACTATTGGAGAAAGGATTCTTGTCATTATATATATAAAAATTATATATATATAAAGAAATTTATAAAGACTTGTGCTCCAAGTGGGCCACAGCTTTGCCCAAAGTGTCTTTTTTCTTAAATGTCTACTATTCTCTAGTCATAGGGTAACTTGTTACTTCCTACTTTGTTAACAGATGTTTAATTCCACTTGCTGCTTTGTTCAGTCTTGAAATAGTTTTGTCTGAATGCCGTGATGTGAATGCGTTTAAATTTTCTTGTTTGTCCTTTCTTGAATGTGGCAAAACATTATTACACTTTCTATTTACTTCTTTCCACGTGTCATCTTGACTCTACTTTGGGCTTCACTGTGATCACCTTATTTCCTTAGATGTTGAGACTGTGTTTAGTTTATCTTGAAGCTTGACACAACCCTCACTGCAATAATGTTTTGCTGAAACTACTTCCATGGATCAATCATCCATTGAAGTTTTATAAAGTGTTACTGGATCTCCCTTTCTGGTGGGGAAGATTTGGGAAATGTTTTTTGTATGTTATTGTCTTACACGAAACTAACCTCTTTTTTCTTCTGCTATGATTTTTCAAATATAGGTGACATAATAATTCACGGGTTAAAAAGACTTCTCAAAAAGTAAATAGTGAAACAAAAGCTAGTCACTACGTACTAGTTATTTCTTTCTTTTCTTCTCTTGGAGTATGTGACTACTTAATTAAAAAAAAAATCTACTACTTAAAAATTTTACTAAATTAAAAAAAAAATTCCTTATTTTCTGGGAATTTGATTTCTTTTACAGTTCATGCTTAAATATGTTTTAGCTTATAAACTTCTCTATTAATATTCATGGATTTGTAATTTCTTCTTTTTTTTTTCTACACCACTGCTAAACACACAATGTACTTTTCACAGAAGATGCACCTGATAGGGGTGATCAGGAACAGTATTGCGGGATTATATTTTTGGTCACCTACTTAACATCACTTGAGAAGTAGGATGTGTGGGAGCAAAGAGAGGTGCCTTACTTAGAATTCTACCTTAGAAGGTAGAATTTAGCTGTGCTCCCGTGGCTTGGTCTGTCCTAGGTGCTCTGGTAGGTGAGTAGAGCTGTGGGCGAGCTCTGTCTGAGTTAATTTCTGATTTCCATTTCAGACACGGGAGCAGGAAGAGCTGGAGGAAGCTTTAGAGGTAGAGCGACAGGAAAACGAACAAAGGCGCCTGCTCATACAGAAAGAAGAACAACTACAACAGATGATGAAAAGGAAGAATAAACAGGCGCTCTTGGATGATCTGGTGAGTAACAAAACCGGGGGCTTTGAATGCTCGGCAGCCGAGCAAACAGCAATGCATTGACATTCATCTCTGCCATGGTTAACCGTGTGGAATTAACACATCTGCCCCTTTCTCTTTCCCTGTCTCGAATGTTTTATGTTACTGTTCTCTCCCCTATCGTTCATTTGGATATTATAAACAACTGTGGTTTTGGCAAGCAGAGGACTGGGGGAAGAGTGCTTCTGGGATTCATTGACTTAATTGGACTCATTGTCCAAAATGTCCAGTGCTGGTTAGAAATTAACTCTAGGAGAGCGTTCTTGGCTGTTTCAACACAAAATTAATTCTGGATAAGATCCTAACAAAGAAAAATGCAGAAGTGGTTTTTTTTTTTTTTGTATTTGAAGAGGGCTTCCATTGAAAGCTCTTTTCTTGTTGCTGATTGACATGTAGAGGTGTATTTCAGAAATTTCTTTAGTGACTTCAGCCACTCTACCAGTTTACTTACTAGTTGGCATTTGACTGCATACCTGAAGAAGAACTGGTATAAAAGTCTAGATTTCTGTTTAATTCACTGACAATATGAGACCCACAGGCTCCCCACCTCTGCAGTGGGCAGATGGTGGAGAACTGGAGTTATCTGAGCATTAGTCAACCCTTTTTGAGTCAGAGCACCTGAGTTACAAGTGGTCCCTTTGTATTCAAAACCTACTAAAAGAAAAAGATTTCTCGCCTTGAGTGTGTTGTGTTCTCTTACTGCAAAGGTTTTGCATATGAGTTGCTCCTTTTGAAGTGAACGAAGCTTGAATTCATTTGAGGGGTGTATGGACAACTGAAGAACAACTCAGGCTATGTCTAGAAATTGTGTTCATCTTGTCTTTGGCTGATTTTACTACTGATTCTGCTTCCGAAATGCAGTGGTAGTATGTGGCCATAGGGAAGCTCAGTAAATGTATTATTTAAACAAGATTCACGTCTCAGTTTCTTAATACGTGTGTGTACAGACGTGCATTCACACATTCGCATGATCTGGCACTCGTGAGAACAGTCTGTGTTTAACCTTGGAGGAAACTGGAAAAAAGGAAAAGTATATATGCATGCATACATGCATACATGTGTTAGTGTGGTTTAAAGCCACCTGGCAGATTTAAATCAGATTTTCTTCCCTTTCAGTTTATCTCACGTTAATATAGCATTAATTTCTGCTTTGTATTCTGTTATCATTCAAGATACAGATGCTTTTCTACTTTTTCTGGAAAAGCAGAATTCCTCTCCGAACCAGGGCAGAAGGCACTGACATCCAGAGAGCATCGATGTGCGATTTTGGAGTTCCATGGGCTCTCTTAAGAGCTGCCTTTTCCAAAGCCAGGAGTCCTGGCGACTTGTCCTGGGTTTAGCTGAAAGGGGCTGGTGTTTCACTTCTTGTAGACAAAGGCAGGGACGAACAGAAACGTTCTTTGAAAATCCCTCCAGTCTGTAACTTTGCATCCAGCAGTTTCTTTTCACTTCCGAGGTAAAAGTACTTATGGTCCACACAATTAGGAATAGTTTGACTTGTTAATGAATAAAAACTCCACTATGAACTTGAATTTAATGGCTCAGAATAGGGATTTTTGAACTGGTTTCTGACTTATTTCAATCCTGTTCTAGAACACAATCTTAATTTACTAGAGACCAGTGGTAGGGTGTTTTGGTTTGGTTTTTGGTTGTGGTGTGTTTTGTTGTTTTTAACACAGCAGTTGGTTTTACTGGAAACCTGCTTCACCAAATGGCTTGAGGAAATAATAGTTATAAATAATCCTTAAACCTGACCGAAAGAGGTAGTTTTAACTGTGATTGCCTATGTTTTGCTGTTAAAACATCTCTGAATATTCTAAAAACAACAGAAAGGTGATTTTTTTTTTTTTTTTTTAAAGATGAGGAAGGAAAATGGGCAATTTTAAGTTGTGTTTCTGTTTATGAAGGGGCACTGTCAGCTTACATTTGAGCCAAAACTTGTTTTGTAATACTGAAGGTTCATAAAGCCAGCACCGAAGTATTTGTATAATGCCTTACCAAGTCTCTGGAAAACCAGCAGTTGTTAAGCAAATAAACATTTCCTATAGTCTCTGAAATCTCTCTAATGCGCTGCTGCGAATCTGAAAACGAAGCTCATCATAACTAGAACTTAATTGAGTAGTGCAGCAAAAGGAAGCATAAGCGGTAGCAGTGTAAAGAACTCCATTAAGAAAAAGAATATTATATCTGTGGTGTCTGGTACTGTGCTAAAACAACATGGATTAAGTTACGGCTGCAGGGATACCAGTGGCAAAACTCCTGACTCAGCAGGATTTTGAGAGCAGAGGAAGGTGGGGAAATGATATTCACCCATTGGTTTTGAGTTGTCTCTTTTTGGATTAGGAACCATATGACACCCTCCCTTACTCTCCCATTAAAACAAAACAAAAAACAAACAAAACGAAACCAAACCACCAAACAACCAAATTTTTTCTGTGTGCAAGTAGAGATGTCAGGTCTTTCTTCTTCCAAGAAGACGATTTTACCTTTGGTGAAATATAGAATCATATTTGAATCGTAGAACATCCTGAGTTGGAAGGGACCCACAAGGATCATGGAGTCCAACTCCTGTCCCTGCACAGGACACCCCACAGTTCACACCGTGTGTCTGAGGGCCTTGTCCAGTCTCTTCTCGAACACTGTCAGGTTGGGGCTGTGACACCTCCCTGGGGAGCCTGTTCCAGTGTCCAGAACCTTTTCCTCATGTCCAACCTAAATCCTGATGACTGAGGAGATTCATGGTTTCTTACATGTATTGTTTATGGTATTATCACATTGAGCAAAGGTCTCAGTTGTTTACAGAGTTGTATGAGAATACCGTCCCATCTCCAAAGAGCTTATCATTTACATCCTCCAGAGGCAGGGAAGAAGGGACGGAAGTTTTTGGTTCCTGGTCAACCTGGAGAGAATGGACCAACCCTGGGGTCGAGGCTCCAGGAGCCCGTCCTGGGCCTGAGCAGGAGGTAAGGCCAGGCTTAGGGCTGGAGGGCTGAGCAGGCCTGGGTGGCTCAAGCTCTGCAGGTGGCAGGGACAGTGACGTGCTGCCCTGCCCAGGCTGCTGCCTGCTCCTTGTTTTGCCTGCCAGTACTAAATTAGGCAGATTTTATATTACCTTTGTTATAAGTGACCTCTTTAACAACAGAACTTCTCACTTGAAAGGCGTAACACCTTGGTGTGATTTAGTTTTGTAGTCTCAAATGCATTTTACGTATTATTGGAAGAGTTGTGTGTGTTTTGTTTTGGTATGTTTTTTTGTTTTGTTTTGTTTAACCTTCTAGACTTAAATAATCGGGGCTGAGCAAGATATTAAAGCACCTCCTTTATTTACTATGTGAACTCTCTCCCCTGTATACAGAGGATTATATTAATGGATCTGCTCTTAGATATCTTCTGTGTTGTGGGACTTGCACCCTCCTCTTTATGAGCCTGTTCTTTGCTGGCATGGGCAATATTAATATTGCATTGCAGCACATGGCGAAGTTGCAGGTTTTCCCTGGGCTGTGGCATAGATGAGGTTCTTAGGGACCTTCTTTAGTGCTAAAATTAGGTTATGGTTGGACTCGATGATTTGGGGGTCTCTTCCAGCCAAAATGATTCTATCATTCTATAGCTTGGAGTCAAGCAAAGGGCAAGGTGCCTTAAAAACATCAAGTTTCCCCACTTTTACCAGAATCTCAGGGTTTTTGAGACACATCTTTCAGAAATTTTTGCACACAACTAGCTTTGTTCATAGTGTTTAGTCAGTTTGTTTTCCCACACAGAAAATTGCTAGTGTGGATAAATGCTTACAGGATTGGACCTTTCCTGTGTGTTAATAGTTAACAGAAGGGTTATGTGCACATTGGAAAGGACAAACAATCCCTGACGTGGTGGCTTAACTGGCTCGGCGTGGGTTTCCCACAGTTGTGTAATCTGGTTACTGGTCATTGTGTGGACTCTTGAGAAGTTGGTACAAAAATTGGCATCCTTTAGTTATTGTGTTAGAAATACAGAGAACGTTTAAGGCACACGAGAGGACAGAATGACCCAGAGAACGCTTCCCACTCTTCTGTTCTCCCCCAGCATATTAAATCTGATGATTCAAAGAATCCAACGTCCTTAAACTCTGCTGCGAGCTGGCAGCACGTGCTGCTGCGTGGTGGTTACGGACATGTGCAACACTTTGGAGATGGAGACTGTAAACTAGTGCATCTGTGGTCCAAATTTTCTCCTAGTTGTACAGAAATTAGACATCTCTTATTACAATTTCAGTTTTTAACGTCTTCCCTCCCCTCCTCCCTTTTAATCACAGAAATGTGAGTAGCATCCTGCGCCTTAGTTGTATTTGTCACTTTGGACCAGATCTCTCCATCTGAGATTTTTTGGATTTCGGTGTGCATGTGGATAGTTGCATTAGTTTATTAAAAATTACTTGGCCAATAATTTTCTAACTCTCTCAAGAATGCAGTTACGTGTATGTATGTTAATAATCATTCTGTTCTGAGAGTTTAAGTAGTTCATTTGCTTAACTGTTCATTTTACTACTTTTTATATATATATATATATATATAAAATTTTTTTTAATTGGCTGGCTTCCCTAAAAATAAGTTGGTGAAGGAGAAAATAAATATGCTGTTGGTTGCACTTACAATAGTGCCATTGTGCAAAGCAGAGCAAGGATCATTTCCAAACGGCCTCAGGTGAAATCTAATGGGAAACAATTTCAAACTGGTCTGAGTTCATTGGTAGAAAGAATGTGTCTTAGATAAACATCAGATCCAAGTTATACTACTTGGTATTATTCCTCCTCTGATTAAGTTCTAATTTTTCTTATTTTAATAAATATAGCTGCATTGGCTGGTTGGAGTAAGGAGCCTGCTATATTGTCTTTAATGTGGATTCTATAAAAACAGTTGTTTGCAGGTCGCTCTGATTTATGGGGTTGCTGCAGCTTTTTCTTATTACTAAAAATGATCGTTCTCTGTAAACTGTTTCTCATAGAGAGGATTACGCTGTTCTGCTAGTGATGGCCTTGCAGACACAGCTTGTGCAGTTTGGAGGAATATGCAGTGTTAATTAATACTGCTTTTGGCTTAGCATTCGGATTTGTTCCTTGTATGTTTACAGGAGAGCTCCAATCTTCCTGCTTCGCTGCTTTTAGCGCAGCATAAGGACAGACCTACTCAGCTAGAAATGCAACTGGAAAAACCCAAACCTGTCAAACCAGTCACGTTTTCCACTGGCATCAAAATGGTAAGAGTTGCTCGTTTCTTTTTTTTTAATGCCTTTCAAAAGACGAGGATTTCCTCACGTGAAATTTACAGGTTATTTAAACCTGAGTTACGTATTAAATGAAACAAACTTTTCCAATTAAATAAGTAATTAGGGATTAATCTAAGAATTCCATCATTCTGCTAGGTGGAATATGTGAATCATTTTCCTGGCATAGTTATGTAAAAACAAACTATACCTCTTTCCTTGTGAAGTTGTGGTGTCCTTCGGGGTTTTTTTTGTCTCATTTGTGCATCAGTTCTGGAAGCTGAAATTTTTGAAGTTCAAGAATAGGCTGCACTTCAGATTTGCTTCAAGCACTGGAATAATTTGTGAGCATGAGATGGACAATTTAGAAAATTGTGCCAAGTGGTTAAGGATGCTGTTTTCACTGTTGGACTCTAAGAAGCAACAAGTATTTTTGTGAATGTGTTACTGCTACGGTGAAAGCCGAAGATCTGTCAGCGTTCCTGTTCTTTATCACGACATGGTACAAGTGCCTCTGTGTGGAAATGTCGGGCTTTGTGGGGGATTTTAGGGGTGGGAGCCTGAGTTACTGATGGTTTTTGCACCTAACTGGTTTTCTGTTTTGTTTTGGTTTAAATATCTGCACTTTTTTAGACTTTGCATTTTAGGATTGATAATGGTAAACCGACACTTTCTACCCTCCTCAACAAAACAAGAAATCAGCAAAGCAAAAACCTTTACATTAAACTAGTTTTCCATCAATCGATCACTTTATTTTGTCAGGGATATCTGTGGTGTGTTCATTATCCCCTGAAAAGTTCACAGAAGCATTTGCAGCTTGTTTTTCCAAAACCAGTGTCAGCTTTTGCAAAGTCGTGCAGCGTTGTTTTCTTGTTTTCCCGTAGTATAAACTGTATCTTCTTCTCTTTTCTTTTAAAATTTGAATCTGAGACAGATCAATATGCTTTGTGAGAGGTTTTCGGTTTGTGTAGAAAACCTAGTGGACAGAAAATGTTGTTTGTTCTGTTTAAAAAAATATTCAAACTGAATGCCTCTACTTTTTCTTGCTGTTAAAATATATTGTCAGACTTTCTGAAGGATGTTTGCCTTTCTTCTGGGAAAAGGAGGAAAAGCTTATGCTACCTGATGAGCACAATGGAAGTACTTTGTAACGTGTTTGTAAATGGATATTAAATGCAGTGTGTGGTAGTGCACATTTCACACCTGCAGCCCTAAGTAAACTTCACCCAGGAATAGTGAAAGACTTGGATGAGGAGATTTCTGGCATCACGACATTTAAATCTCAGCATTTGAAATAATAGGGGATAGTCCAGATAACTGATCGGTACTTTGTCTTCAGAAAGTGTGAGTAGGTAACTCACTTAATGTGTTCCGTTCTAGACAAGCAAACAAAAAACCTCACCCTGTGACTGATCTTAGTCCTAGATTATAAAAGAACAACTAAAAAAAAAAATTTGGAATAAGTAAACTTAACAAGAAGGTTAAGGACAGTAGTATTTGAAGTTGGTGACGTGCAATTTATGAAAAATGGATTGCATCAAGCAAAACAGACTTTGCACTGATGAACTTACAGTTTTTGTTCAGAAAGAGGAATGTTTCCGTATTTTCTTGATAAGGTGCTTGAATTAGTTATTACATGACACTGATTTTTAGAACTCTATAGAAATTACATTACACAGTAATAACAATATTGAGAATTCTGCACAATAAATGAATTAACTGGTCAACTTGTAATTTCCAAAGCAATTGTTGGTTACCACAGCCTGGGAATATTTCTGTGGGTGTTGGGACTCAGTTCAGCGGTTGGAAGCAGATGTTGAATTTGTATGGATGACACACAAGTTGGCAGTTTATGGGGCTGCTTTGCCACTGCTGGCCGCGTTTGAATGAAATGTGTTTTAATAGGGCTAAAATGCAAAATTAGAAATAGAAGAGCGAATAACAGGCTCTGTGAAGAGGATCTGGAAGTTTAGCTAAACCAGTTTGACCCTTAGGCACCACACCAAGTTGGGGAGGGCCTTGGGTGTGTGTGAATATCCAGCAATAAATAGGAAAGGAGTTTTCCTTTGGAATGCCGAGTTGGGAAGGCTCACGGACCGAAGAGTTTTGCTGACTGCATTTGGAATGCAAAAATCGAAAGGAACGTGAAGAGAAGCCGTAAAGGTCCATTCAAAGGCAGAAAGATAAGCTTTGTGCTGCATTCTGCCTCTGGTTTGATGAGAGAAGGTTAAGATGGGACTCAATTTACAGCAAGTGCCTCCTCAACACAGAACGTGCCAAATCCGAACAACGCGACGGTGAATGTTGCAAGAACCGGTAACCTTAGTTAAACGAATTGGATCTAAATAGGAACTGAAGGAACAAATAGGACCTGAGGTTCACAGTGTTCCACTGGTTAATTTGCCTCACTGTTAAAACTGACTCTGGAATGTGATGGAATCTCTCATTCTTGATGGTTTCAGATTAGGACTGGGATGCGTCTTGGAAAGTCACTGTAGACAAATGCAAATTGTTTGGCTCAGGACGGAGTTAGTTTTGTAATAAGCAACGCTGCTGATCGTGTGTGGTTTGCTGTGGTCGATGGCCCGTGACAGCGTAAAGTGAATTCCCACCTGGGCACTCACCTTAGGAGATGCTTAACATGTTCCAGGTTGAGGTTTTTTTCTAAGAACCTGAGATGCTCAGTCCATTTCTATCTTGTAGGAAGAGCTTCTGTTCCTTTAGCTCAGTTCCTGTCTGAGCCGTGGGTTCACGTCATTTATCTCAGTGGGGGCAGCTCTAGGCTGGTACCGAGAATTTCTTTAAAAAGTTCCCTTCTAATTAATGCTCCGTTTGGCTCAGGAGTTCTGCGTATTAAATATTGTTTCTGTGAAAAGTCTGCTTTGGGCTCGTGGCTTAAGACTTTTGGCAGCGTACGTTTAATGAATCACTACGTACGTTCTTCCTCTGTGCTTTTATTTTTTCCGAACAGTTTGGCCGCTGACCTTTCCTGCTGGGTGTTTTCCTTCATTCTGTTTCAAAAGAAGGGAATCCAGATAGAGCTGGTTTAGATGCCGGCTAATCCGGAGCTTGTGTTTACACAAAGGCTATAAAAATATGCCAGCTGTGGCAACCTACTGTTTGGGTTTGGTTTTTTTTCAGCCTGATCGTGAATGTTTTTCCTGGGATGGTCTTGGTCGGAGATGTTCTTCAGCCTGACTGCTAATCGGACGTGTTTGTGGGTTTCTGAATTCAGAGGCATGCCCGTTCTAGTCTCCTGGGCGATGCTGAAGGAAGTTGGTTCATTTAAGGTGCCCAATTAGTGCCGCGGAGCTCAGTGCTTGCAGGGGGAGCAGTGTCTGTCACTTGTACGCTAAGCAAGAGCATCCCCTATAGCACAATGCGGACAATTAGCTCCTGGGGGTCTCCTTCACTTTTCCCCTTGTCAAATTGGGGTTTTTTTTGCTCCTTTCAAGTGGAAGTTGTTACTTTTGTTTTCTTTTTTTTTATCTTGCAGTCTGCTCATTAACTTTTGAATTTTCTTTCACGAAATTATATCTTTGCACAATTAGTCCATTTGATTTACCTCTGTAAGGGGGGGAGAAGGTGCTTCAGAGTTTTCTGCTTTCATGCTCATATTAAAAAATATACTTTTCAGCGTATCTGAGTATTTAAAAGTTTTAGTAAATCTAATCTCAAATCAGTGTAAAGCTGTGAAACTGTACCAATCTGAGTTGTTTCAGTAGTGCTAAAAATACTGCTTCCTGGCAGCGCTTGCGCTGTAGATTTTAGTAGCTGTCAAAAAGAGCAAAGGTTGTTGGAAATGAATGATGTTTCTATCCGGATGCGCAAAACAAATCTAAGGTCTGGCAATAGAACAGTTTTTCTTTCTTAGTGACTATAGTGACCATTTCTAGTCAGAAGGTGGCTTTAATGTGAAGCTAATTTAAACGTGTGAAAGGTGCTCGTATGCATTGCACACGAATGGCAGTTTGCAAATGCAGCAGGAATTAATTGTATTACAGTAATTTAGTTTTCTTTTTATGTCTCTGGTGTTTACAGGAGCGTAGGAGCCTTTTGGTGCTTGTAGGTCTGTGCTTTACATTGCCATTTACATTACATTTACATTACCATTGCGGTTGAAAACACATAGAAGTCTGGATGTATTTAGCTCCTCTTTAATTCATTAAGCTGGGAACATCAAACCTTTGAGGCTGTGGCCCAGTTATTTACGTGTTTGTAAAAAACTCTGAAGGCCTTAGACTGGCTCAGCCGTATGTTCTGTTCAGCACGTTTCAGGCTGCACAACCTGTCCCTTTTCCATTCCTTCCAGTTTTAGAATGGTTTTTGCTCCCTTCCACCAGCCTTCCAGGAGACGTAGCCTCTAGTGATGGTATTTGTGAAGTAATTTCATGCAGTTAAGAACTCAGTTACCTCTAATTGAATTGCCCAAATACACAGGAAAAGAACGTAGAAGAACATAGGTGTCCTCTGGCCTGCAACCACTTGGGACAGTTTGCTTTTTTACATTTTATACCCAAATACCTCAAAACTAATATAATGCATCATTGACCGCTCGATTTCTATGATGGTTTTTGTTTTATTACTTAGTAGCAGAGGGAGTATTTATTAATAGATAAATTAGTGTGGAGTGCTGTACACGCTCCATCATTACCAAGGTGGTTGGTGCCCCTCTGAATGTGCAGTTTAAATAGATGTGTCAGGGAGGGAGGGGAACCAGATGCCCGGAGGGGACGTACTCGCCCAGGATTAAACAGCAGAGCAGCGGCGGAAGGAGGAATAGGATCCAGCCCTACTAAATTCCTAGATTCCTCACCTCGTGTCTCTTCCGCCGAGCCGGCCCCGTCTCCTGTCAGCAGCACCCGTGAACGGCAGCGAATTAAGAGTGAAATATCTGCTGCTGCTTCCCCGTCCAAATCGCAGCCGCGATGTTACGTTTAACCGAGCGTGTCTGAATATCACCAGGATTTGAGTCCAGCTGTTGCAGTTTCAGCAGCTGGATGCTGGGGAGAGCCACGTGCAGCCTGAAGCGGCCGGAGCTTGCGGGAAGGAGCAGTCGAATCTGTATTTTGGAGGAACGGATCCATCAGGCGTGGGGTGTCTCAGACACCCCGGGAATGCGCGTTACCGCTCGGCTGGGCTTAACAAGCGTTAGGGAATAGATTTTTGCGCAGTGTTACACTTGCGGTATTATCCTAATGGGAAATAACGTTTTTATTTTGAAAGAAATACCTCTACATAATGTAAAACATTGACCTCGTCAGCCCAGGTCAAATTAACTGTTCTTCATTATTGCCTTTTCCTACAATATTGCTTCCTGTGCGAACAACTGCTCAGCGGCTGCTCCTGTTTTCCAGCCTGTTTCTTTTATAGCTTGTGGAGCAATTATCCAAAATCCCGTTTCAAACACAAAAAGTCAGTCAAAATAGCTTTTTAATCAGCTGTGCTCCTTCAAAGTTGCTGAGACATACAGCAGGTACTCTGGGGTAAGCAAAGGACGTGTTGCGCTATGGTTTAGACAACGACTATTCTGCAGCTCCCGAGTGCTTTGCCACCCGTTCTGTGGGACCGGGACCTCTTTCAACCTTCCAGTCTTGCTTTGCCAATTCTTACTGCTCTGGTTTGGTTGGTTCGTTGTTTGGTTTTGGTGTGGTGTTTGTGATTTTTATTTATTTTTTTTAAGCACTTTTAGCGTTTGCGTAAAGTTAAGAAAAAAAATAAGAAAATCAAGCCTATTTCCTTCCTTCACTGTTAGCTCAGCTGGTCTATCTTCAGGCTGAAACTCCTCAGATGGAATTGATTTCTTTGAGATGTGTGCCAGTCCGAGTTTAATTGGTGTTTTGTTTTTAATCTTCATTTGGCTCGCGCTACGCGCATTCCTTTTTTTCTTGCAGCTGGGTGGAACGTCTCCCTTTTCGCACTGCTTCGTAGTTGAGAACCACGACAAAATCACATCACTTCAAGAGGAAGTAGCGTGTTTAGGCGTATAGATCGATTCAGAATAGGTATATTTGTTTTACAGAGCATGCATGTGAAGGTAAAGTTTCCAGTGGCCCTGAGCGTTACCCAGAGCTCCAGCAGACTGTGGCTGTTGGCGGCACAGCCTGGGTGCCCGTCCTGGCCGTGTCCCAGCTCTGTGCTCACACACGCTGCGCTGGGCGTTGGGCCCGGGAAGCAGCAGAAACCCATGGCAGAGGAAACCCAAACATGCCGGCGAGAGCGGAGTCGCAGCGTTTTCCGTCAGATCTCTGGATTAAGGTGCTCAGATGACCGGCGCTGCTGGCCAGACCGTGGAAACAGCTTCCCCAGAGTGGAGATTCACAGGGGGTGCATGTTTGGAGAATCCCTGCAGTGGGATTCTGCAGTTACTAAGCACCCTGGTGTGATTCCTAGTGACAATATGTATTGCATTTTGCATTAGGTTTGAATTTTTGTCATCGATGACAATACCTTGTTTTTAACAATGAACATTGCATTGATCTGCTGACAAGGGTACCTGTTTCTGGAAAGCAGAAAGGGAAAAGAAATTCACAGAATCACAGAATCGACTGGGTTGGAAAAGACCTCAGAGGTCATCAAGTCCAACCCTTGGTCCAACTCTAGTCTGTTTACTAGATCATGGCACTAAGTGCCATGTCCAGCCTCAGTTTAAAAACCTCCAGGGATGGCGAGTCCACCACCTCTCTGGGCAGGCCATTCCAATGCCTGACTACTCTCTCTGTAAAGAATTTCTTCCTAATATCCAGCCTAAATTTCCCCTGGCAGAGTTTAAGCCCATGCCCCCTTGTCCTATTGCTAACTGCCTGGGAGAAGAGACCAATCCCCACTTGGCTATAACTTCCCTTCAGGTAGTTATAGACAGTGATGAGGTCACCTCTAAGCCTCCTCTTCTCCAGACTAAACAACCCCAGCTCCCTCAGCCTCTCCCCATAGGTCTTATGTTCAAGTCCCTTCACCAGTCGTGTTGCTCGTCTCTGGACCCGCTCTAGCACTTCAATGTCTTTCCTGAACTGAGGGGCCCAGAACTGAACACAATACTCCAGGTGTGGCCTCACCAATGCAGAGTACAGGGGAAGGATCACCTCCCTTGTCCTGCTGACCACGCTATTTTTGATACAGGACAGGATACCATTGGCCTTCTTGGCCACCTGGGCACACTGTTGGCTCATATTGAGCTTCCTGTCAATTAGTACCCCCAGGTCCCTTTCTGCCTGACTGCTCTCCAGCCACTCTGCGCCCAGCCTGTAGCACTGCAGGGGGTTGTTGTGGCCAAAGTGCAGCACCCGGCACTTGGCCTTATTGAACTTCATCCCATTGGAATCAGCCCATTTTTCCAGTCTATCCAGATCCCTCTGCAGAGCCCTCCTGCCTTCCAGCAGGTCGACACTCCCTCCCAACTTGGTGTCATCAGCAAATTTGCTGATGATGGTCTCAATCCCCTCATCTAAATCGTCAATAAAGATGTTAAACAGGACTGGACCCAACACTGACCCCTGGGGAACACCACTAGTGACTGGCCGCCAGCTAGATGCAGCCCCATTCACCAGCACTCTCTGGGCCCGGCCCTGCAGCCAGTTCTTAACCCAGCAGAGAGTACACTTGTCCAAGCCACGGGCTGCCAGCTTTTTCAGGAGTATATTATGGGAGGCAGTGTCAAAGGCCTTGCTGAAGTCCAGGTAGACCACATCCACGGCTTTCCCCTCATCCACCAGGTGGGTCACCTGATCATAAAAGGAGATCAGGTTGGTCAGACAGGACCTGCCCCTCCTGAACCCATGCTGGCTGGGTCTGATCCCTTGTCCATCCTGAATTGTGGCTACTGGATCTCCACCATCTCTGACAATACATGGATATGGAATTCAAATACTTGAGCTGAGGGACACCAAAAATACTGAATGATAGAATTCAGGTTAGGGCTGATATGCTGGATTTTGAGAGTCCTGTGATCCGCATTAAATCTCATAGGATTATACATACAATATACCTGCAACCTCCAAGTAGCATGGCGGAGACCGATTAGTAAATATATTTGTCATACTAAATCTCTAGCCCTCTATTTAAATAAAGATGTTTTGTTAAGAGTCAAGCACATGCATGCAGAACTGTGATTAAAGTCTTTGAACTCTGGGTTTGAAGTGTATGCCAGATAAACTTTATTTAAGTGATCTATCATCAGAACGCTTCCTGTACACTGCAACCCACAGACTGAAGTCTAAAACATTTAATTGGGTTCTTGCCTTATTATGTAAATACTATTATATCAAGGTGCGTAAATATCAAGCACATTATGTTGACTTAATGATATTTTTTTTTCCCCCTAATGGAGGTAAGAACTGTTTTGGGGAAAAAAATAAAGTAAATGATAGTATTTGTCATTCTTCCTCCCCTCATTTCCACAATCTCCTCTTGGGAAATCAGACTGGATTTAGAAAATGCAGTTTGAAGTCTCCCTGTATCTCTTTGCAGGATTTCTGTTTGGAATGCCTCAGGGAGGATGCCATCGTTGAAATTAAACTGTTTGGTGGACAGACATAATGAGAACTGCTTGACCTGATTCCATTTCATGGTTGGGCTCTCTTATACTGCTCTGGTAGAATAAATATTTGTTCATTTGCTTTGAGGCTCCTTTGCATGGCTAAAGCAACGTATGTTTATATACACATAATAGTATAAATACAAATTAGGTCCATAAGTTTGCACAGCTGTAATGACTGGAATTTAGTAAATGAAATAGTGCCAATGCTGTTAATTGTATAGGAGTGAACAGCAAGAAAAATACTTGTTAGTAAAGTGGCTGTAGCCAGCAGGGGAGCAGATCTACCCTGTAGCTGTCCAGTTTTGGACTGTTCTTGGGGTTTGGATTTTTGGGGGTTTTCTTTTAAATTTATTTATTTATTTATTTATTTATTTATTTATTTTATTGTGTGTAGTGGTGGTTTTTTAGGTGTGGATTTTTGTTGTTGTTTGGGTTTTTTGGGGGTGCTTTAATCTCCTGTTTGATATACGGAGTTGCCTAAGAGCTTGCCCGCCTGACTCTTTACCGTCAAATTTCAGAAGTCCACCTGTGTGTCGTGTTGTTTCGGTCCATGCAAAGATGCTGCTGAGGCTGGTAGGAGGAGGTTCAACCACACTCATCCCCTCCCCTGTCCAAATGGGAGCAGACACTGGGACAAAGCAGCAGAACTGGGCTTGAGGTCCTGATGTAGGATGCCCAAATTCCATCCGAAGCAACAGCCAGGCCTGCCACTAGCTACGATAGCACAAAGACACGTTGTAAAGCGATCTAAAGAAAATGCCATTTAAATCAGCCCCGAGATCTTCCCGTTTCTGAGACTTACAGCTCTGAATACGCTCTTGCTTGAGTAGGTGTTACTGTGAGCAATAAGGAGAGATGTGACTGAAAGAAAGAAGGTGGCTGAGAGGAGAGTCCGAAAAAACAGCTGGCAGGGAAATAAAGAATAATAAAAAATTTCTCAATCATTGTTTGTTTTGGAAAGATCATGCTTTAAGCACATGGAAATACTTTACACATTTGAGAAGTGCTGACTTCCTACATGCCTTGTGAAGGAACAGCAAATCATTCATATAATGTAAACACATTTATAGATTGTTCCAATATAACTTTTTTCAGTGCTGCTGTTCTTTTTAACAAGATACGATTTAGTGCATGTATGCTCTTTTGATGCTATGCTTTGGCCAAGAGTCGCAAACATCATAAATATTAAATATTGGAGTTTGTGTTAAAACGAGCAGTGCAAGGTTAGCGAAACACATTTTTAATGCAAAAAGTAGTTAAATAGTGCTGCTTGATGCACTGTTTAAAAGTAAACATACCAGAAAGTAGAGCTGGGGCGAAACAGAAATAAATAACTTGTCTAAAAGTGTGAGTATAAAGCGGTCTCATTATGTCCTGATACAGATGATATAAAAAGTTAGGAGTGGACAAAGTTCCTCTGTAAGGGTGGAATTTTAAGTTGGGGAAGAAAAATTAGTGAAATGAGAAGCTTTGGTACCAAAATTGCAGTGGGTATTTGTGGACCTGTATAATCATAGTGCTGGGGGGGTTCCAGAGTTGTGGGGTCCTTCCCCTGGCTCTGAGGGTGAGTCTGGGCCAGCTCACCACAGGTACCTGTCTGACCCCTTCTTAAAGATTCCCGGAGACTGAGCCTCTGGGAGCATTTATTGCCCTTGTTTTTTATTTTAGGAGAAATTTAGTAACTCTGCGTTTCCCTGACCTGATACTAGTTCATCTTCTGTCTAGGTAGGTGCCAAAAGCAGGTTGTTCTCTGCGTCTTTGTAGGGACTTTTTGTGCGCTTGAAGATGACTACACAAAGAGGCCTTCACAGAATGAAATATTTGAGAATTTAGATCTTAAATATTTCTAATGCTTTGTTGCTTAACTCTAAAAGCATTGATTTCTTCTGCAGATGGTTGTTAGACTGTCTCCACTCTGCAGACTCGATGTGAAATGACATTTGTCAGCTGAGGACGCTTTAGGGGGGAAAAGTCTTCCAAAGACAGCAGTGAGAACATTTAAAGGATGGTAGAAAAGCAATGATTTGAAGCCATTTAGGCAACCTGAGGTAGTAAATTTTTGTGCGTGTGCAGAAGAATGTGTGATCTTTCTGCCACGATCCCTTTTTATTAGCACTTGTCTGCATTTGTGAGAACACTTTCCTCTAATCCTTTCTTCCGTTGCTGCTGATCGAAGTATTTTTGTGTCATTCCTTCGTCTTCTCCGTTGTTTACCAGGAGGACGCCTGATGACCTGGAATGGCCGAGCCGGGCTGATGGCTTCGCAGATTCCTCTGAGTCAGCGGTCGCTCGGGTTGTGTCTGTTTGTCTGGCTTTGTGAGACTTGTCTGTTAGGCACGTGTGTGCAGACTTATCTCACAGTCTAGTTTTATTCCCGGTGATTCCGTTGCTCAATGAACTGGAGTCTATTTGCCAATGTTGTAGAGTATATTGACCTTGCAGCGCGGTTAAAAGTTCTCCCATGTGCCTGTGTTTTCTTCCTCGCCTGCTGTCAGGGCCTTCTTCAGACAACTTTGGGGTAAGCACAGTCTACATCTGGCTTTTCTGAAATTCTTGACAGACTTTAAAAAGTCACGCAAGGGAGCCAAGAGGAGAAGAGGGATGGCTGTAGTGGGAGGTCATCACTGGAAGAGACGTGGCAGGGAGGTGGATATCAAGGAGCAAGTGATAGGACAAGAGGAAATGGCCTCAAGTTGTGCCAGGGGAGGTTTAGATTGGATATTAGGGAAAGATTCTTCATGGAAAGGGTTGTCAGGCATTGGAACAGGCTGCCCAGGGCAGTGCTGGAGTCACCGTCCCTGGAAGGGTTTAAAAGGCATTTAGACGAGGTTCTTAGGGACATGGTTTAGTGCTAGAGTTAGGTTATGGTTGGACTCGATGATCCTGAGGGTCTCTTCCAACCGAAATGATTCTACGATCCTCTAAGTGCTGGTGTCCCGGTGGAGCTCGTGGGGATGGGGAGGCAGCAGGTGAGGTGGATGGAGGAGGAGTTGGGGACTTGGACGTGCGGTGCTTCGGAGACAGCATGGGGGGGACATGGGGCCATCGCTCTGAGCGGGGAGGTTCAGGGCAGGGTTTGGCAGAAAGCTGGGAGCGAGTGGGACAGGCAAGTTTCTAGGAAGAAGGGCTGAGGGGCTCCTGCATGGGATGGGGAATTGCAAGAGAGCTCTGGGACAGAAGGGTTTGGGGAACTGGGGGTTCTGCTACTCATTTGTCTCGATCAGTTCCTGTGTAAGAAGTTTGGTCCCTGAGAGCAGCAGGGATGGTGCATGCACACTTGGGTGGTTTCAGGTGTGACACCCCCTCGCCCTTTTTAACAAGGGCTCTGGCTGTAGGCCGGGCTGTACATGCAGGACTTGTGTTATCCACAGCATCTTCTGTTTTGCATTAATCTCTGTTACGAGAGACACCCACCTTACTAAAACATTAATTCCCTACAAGGAGAAAATCTTCAGCGTGTTGACGGAGGCCATGCTGTGTGCGTGCAAACCCTTCTGCACTTCAACCCGTGCCTCAGCGAGCACAGCAGATAAATGAATGGTTGCTACGGCCTCTCAGGGGAGTCAACTTCGGAGCTTTAAAATAACACGTTTGTAAATTAAAAATACATTTGAAAATAAAGATGTATTTCAAAAGAGCTGTTGGGGGCCATAGTTTTCAGCAGTCAGTACTCATCCAAGATGCACTCGTATTGTGCTGGGGTACTTGCTGCAAAAGATATTTTGGATCAAAGAGACAATGTTCTGTATTAAGGAGACTTCAAAAGTAGTTTTCCTCAAGAATGTTTGTTCAGGTGCAGAGGGTGGGAGAAGGGAATATTGTTTTAGGCAATCAGCATTGGACATCAAAAGGTGAATTTCCTCATCTATACGTGGTCTGGACTCTGTGTCAGTCAAGGTGTCGCTGGAAAGGAATATTGACAGCATTGGCTGCTAATGAAAGAGCAATTATCCTCATGAAGAAGTGCCTTGGTCTCTGAACGTTTGTCTTATCTTTATTCCTCTTAGGTGTGGTGTGTGCATTTTTATTTTTCTTCTTAAAAACCTGGATAATGGAATGTATCAAACTGGAAAATCGACTGGATTAGTTTATTGTTTTGCATGCTTTGCCTGCATGTGGCTGCTACACAGGTAACTCTCTTGTCTTTTGGGGAATGTGAGGCTCAGGTGTAGTTTGTGACACACGTTACAGTTCATAATGTGTGGCAGAGCAGTAGAATCCTCTGCCTCTTGCACAGCGGCTGATAGCATGGTCAGGGGTTGTATTTTATGCAGGTTCTTTTTTAAAAATACAACATATGTAAGAATATTGTGACTGCGAAGAAACCTGCTTTGATTCGCTTAAACAAACGTGTGTAGTGATACGGGCAGGAAATGGAGGGACAGAGAGCACATGTGGAACCGTCTATCTAAATTAGCTGGATGGGGCCGGGGAAGCGGAACTTGCACCATTTGCAGTGATTAGCAGAAAATGAAGTGATGGCTTTGTGTAAGAATAACGATTCTTGTATCATTCTGGGACAGCGAGGTAGATCCTGCAGGAGACGGGCGGCACTTTTCAAGGTGGCACATGTGGAATTGGAGGACAGTGGAAAGTTGGGAGGGAGGAACAGTTTAATGGTGAGGGCTGCGCACAGGAGGAAAGCAGCAGAGATTTTGAGGTCTGAGATCCGTTGCCCTGTTTCATCTTTTGAAAGAGAGGCAGAAATAAACAGAGCACCCTTCTTTTTCTCCAAAGCATAGAAAGAGAATCACAGAAATGTGATCCCCTGCGGGGCTGTGGGAGGCAGCGCTCCAGTAACCCAGAGCTGCTGACAGATCTAAACGGGGTGGATGGGGCAGCCTTTGGCACCGGGGCTTGGGGCTGCCAGTGTTTGTCTACCTGTGGGCATGTGTACATGGCTAGCATTGAAAAGAAAACCAAACAAAAACCAAACGAAACCAATCCAACCAACCAACAAACCCCATATACATCCAAGGATGCATATAAAGATGGCCAGCTTGTAATGCTTCCCTGTGATAGGCCCTTTGAGTACAGAAAAGCAAAGTTTGACTCTTCGGTTAGTAAATATCTGAAGAATTTTTCTGCCTCTCCAAAAAGGTGGCAGGTTCTGTCCGAGCGTGACGGTAGCGACACCGGAGTGACAGCGTCTATTCCGCTTCCATTTGGAGTGGGATTTGGGCCACATCATGATTCCAAGTTCAGAAAAGGGGTAACCTGTGGAGTTTTATTGTTGGATTTTCTACACACCGTAACACGGGGGGAGGCGGGAGGGCTTCAGCGTTATCTGCTCCACAGGGGAGATCCAGGCACACACCTCCAACATTTAGATCCTGGTGCTGGATGTCTGCTGGCGCTGGCTTGGCCGTGCCTGCACACCAAGGATTCCCCTGTTGGTTGTTCCCCGTAAAACATGATTTGGGTTTTCTTTAGTGTTGGGGGGAGAGGAAGCAGACTTGGCCCTGCCAGCAGATACGAGAATGCAGAGGGGGTTGCAATGGAGACTTGGTGCGGCTTTCGTCTTCACCTGTTCAGTTTTCTCTTACCTTTATCTGCCTCTTCATGGGATGGTGCCTTGAGATTGAATTCCCATTTAAATTCGCTTAGGATCTGAAGCCTAGACAGGATTAGGCCAAAAAATTATCTCAAAACAAGCAATTCTAAAACCTGTTTGGAATGGTCGGGGGACCTTTAAATTGCAGTTTGTGCTAAAGCTGCATGTTGTATTAGCTTAGTTTCACCAAGAGTGTTGTGTACAGCATCTACTTTGTGCTAATTTTCAACCTCTCCTTTGTCTGGTTAGTTAAGTGAATTTGAGATACAAAATGAAACATATACCACTTTAAAAGTAACAAATATCCTTGAGGAGTGTTGTATCCATTTAACTGTTGATTGCTTTTGAACTCCATGGCAGTAACTTCAGCCGTAGCTGGTGTGCCAGGTACAACTTCAGCATTAATAAATAAGTCTGTTTATCACATAATTGAAAACATTTTCAATTTTTTTTTAAGGGACCCGAATAAAATATGGGTGGTATCTGGCTATTTGGTTTGTCACGAAGACCAACGTGTAAACATGGCTGCACTTTGTTTTTATTTAGTTTATTTCCATTTATGAAGAGGCAAAGTACCTGGCAAGTGCAGCTTTGCAAAACGTGAAGATTCTTCAGCGGGAAGAAACCCTTCTTTAGAACTTGGGATTCTTTATCCCTGTTGTTAAATACAGTGCTATGTGACCACGCTGGTTCATTTTCAGCCCCTCTCTGCTCCATCTCACTGGTGGCATCAGGCTTAGAAATGAAGGAGTGGGCAGCAGAGGGTACGGTACCTGTGGTGGGAAGGGAATTTAAGCAGTAAAAACCACTCCTGCAAATGCTCTTAGGAAACGTGAAGCTGTGAAAGTGCGATACGGACCTCGGAATGACGGGAGGAGAGTGTATTTTCTTATCTTTTCGGATGGGGAAATATTTGCTATTATGCGTTCTGTTTTTCATTCTGCTGGCGGAGGAAGAGGAGCAGGAAAGCTGAGGAAGGGCCAGCTGGGGCTTTTAGGAAGGGGAGGGGTAACCCATACCTGGCGTCGCCTGCGGGCGACGGGGAGAGACACACACAGCAGTTCTTTATTTTTGCAGCTGGGGGTGTGTGTGTGTGTGCACCGTCAATGGGCTCTGACAGCTGACGGTGGGGGCGGCAGCTTTTTAGGGGAATTCAGAGATTTAGATCAAGGAATAGTTGCGTCAATCAAAATGCTTCACTTCCAGTTAATACCGAACAACTATCCGATAAAGCCAGTTTGAACATGATTTTTGGACCGGAGCATCGATGCAACTTTGGATGTTTTTTGTTTTGGCTCCCCCGCCTTCCCTTTTGCTGGAAAACCTGAAGGAATGGGGGTGATGTGAATGATAGAGTTACTGCTCTGACCGCTTCGGTAGATTCATTGAATTTATAAAATTTGTCCCTTTCACAATTCTTTTGTGCTTTTATATTTTTTTATTTGATTAATCTCAATTTTTTTTGGTTAATTATTGGCATGAGGGCACTCAAAGTATTACGCTAAGGCCACAGAAAATAACTTTGGAAATAGTTTCTTACCGTTCTGAAATCTAATTAAAATCTTGCAAACTTGGTCATTCATCATTTGACCGTAGGGGTGTATTTCTTGCGGAGACAGTCTAATATCCTGCAGCAATTTCATGGCATTACAAAAATAATTAATGGACCCTTTTAGGGCAGCGTGTGTTGCCACAATATGGAATAATACTTCAGTGTTGTAAGTGAATGGCGTGCTAGGAAACACTAATCCCTTGTGTATAGTAACAGGAAGTATGAATATTACTTATTAATAATAATATAAAACACCTTTGCACACATGCTTTTTTCCTGGGCACGTCTACCTTTTCATAAACAGCGAATTTTAATTACAGAAAATTGGTGAGGAGCAAGAACGGTTTGTGCGATTAAGAAGATCTGTTTATTCAAAAGCCTTCAGAAGTCGTAAGAGATGGAACTAAGTCGTATGCGAGGGATGAATGTTGTGCAATAATGCCCCTTCATTCCCCTTTCATAATAAATCTCCGCAGAGTATTCATCCGAAAGGGCTGGATGCCAAAAAGAACAGGTTCGACTTGTCTGCGAGGATTTACACCGCAGTAAAACGCACAACTGCTTTTGTGGAGGTCATTGTGAAGGTCAGGGAGCCAGAACGCGGCGCTGAATGGGAGCAGCCTGGAACAATGGTGCGAGAGGTTGGGCTGGGTGAAATGGGTATTTAAAACCTCAGATGAAGTGTAGCAATAAGCTTGGAGTCGTTAAAACACGCGACTTCAAAGCGTGTCTGCTGTTCTGCAAGAAATGAATGGGCGCTTTTCCAGAGGTTTGCATCTCGTACCCTCTGCTGAATGTAGCTCCTAGGTCAAAATGCAAGAGTTTGCTTGATTCCTGACAACTAACATCAAAATAACTTAGTATGTCTAATATATACGCTCTCAGACCATTAATGATTGCCCCTCTGTCCAGTTTGGAAAAAAAAAACAACAAACCCTCGTTGATATTGAAGTGGATTTAATTACGTGAAATTTGGAACACCTCTTTTTACAAATAAGGTCTGAGTTTTGACCGTAGGGTCGCTGTGTCTTTAAATAAAAGATGATGCTCATTTGAAATGGCAGCCAGCCATCGGTGGGGTTTAGTGCAGAGATTAATTAGTAAACTTTGGAATGTGCTACAGCAAATGCAGCTGATTGGCAATAGCATGTGGGGCAGCAACTGGTGGAAAGCTGGTGCTGCTGGGCAGCAGAGGTATTTCCAAAAAGACTTAAGAGTGCTGTGATGTGCTTGTGCTTTAAATGGCACTGTGCTGATTGCATCAAACCACCAGCTTTCTGTTCATTCGGTTTAGTAAACGCACAGATTTAAAGGAATCTGATGTGCATTGGAAAGAAAGGTAGTTTTATTGTTTTGATGCGATTAGGTGCACCCCATCAATAAATAGCGACACCCCTGAACGTCACTTTACAGAGAATGGGGGTTTGTCTGCAGTGCGTTTTGCAGTTGTTCTATAGGAACACAGATGTCGAGGGTACTGTCAGATGCTGAGACATGAAGCAAATACGATGAATTCAATGGCTATTGCAGTAAGGCACTTCTTAAAATTCTAGTCTGCTTTTAAAAATTGTATTGATTACTGAATGTGTGTTTGAGTGATTTATAATTGCTCACTGTCTTCCTTTACGGGTTTTAAATACATTATTAGAGAAATTTTGGAAATTTTCTCTGTAAATTAGTTTTCTAATGATGCTTGGTCTGTTTGGTACAAGGAATGGACCCCATTACATGCAATCCCTGGTGGGAATATTTTCCTAATTTGTGTAGTCCGTGGAATTGGGGCCCAGATAGTAAAATTAAGATGATTTATGTAATAAATAACTACTTTTGAGAGAGTACTCAGAAGCCCTCTATACTTCTTAAAATCTCTCTTATCGTTATTGCATTAGTCTCTTGATGCCCACCTTCAGTTAGAGGGGCATGGACAAGCATCCGAATCAGTAAAACTCACACCAATACCAGTAGGTGTTTGCTTCAGAAATCCAGCTTCACTGGCACGGTAGAATTCATTTTTATATAGGTATCTGGAGTATTGAGCAGAAGTCTGCCCTTGCGGACTAGCTGATGGTATCGTTGTATTAACATTTTTGATCTACAACTGGCAGAGGTGCTTGGTTTCGTAAGGTACGGATCATCTTGGCTTTGACCCAGAAAACCCTTAAGCGTGGGCTTTAAAACGAAGCATGTACAACCCTTGGCTTAACTCGCCCTGTTACTTTGTCCTCATTGCGTTGCAGTCCCTAAGAGCCGTCGATGTATCGTGGCGGATCTGTGGAACAGGCAGTGGCCGATGCAGGTTGTGTGGTACCTGGCTGTGGGCGGTCGGAACGGTCTGTGGAAGGACGAGGAGCCGAGGCCGGAGTCCATAGGTGCAGGTTGTTCCTCTGGAGACCTGTTTCTGCAAGTCTCCGCTTCCGAGGCCGTGGTGTTTATTGCCATAGGTAATTGCAGCCAAGCGGATAGGCTCAGTTTACGCCGTCAGGTTTAGGCTTGCTTGGCTTTGTTGGGCTGGACTTGTAGACCGCAGTTCAGACAAAGTAATCTGTGTGCGACTGGTCCTTTGATTTTGGGAGGCTTTTTGTGTGTTTAAAGCTGGGTGGTTTTCTAAGCTGAATCAGTGTTGCCGAATCTGGGTCTAAGCCCCAAGTGAGCGATAAAGTGATAAAATTCCCTGATAGCAAATAGATTTCTTAGCTTGAGGTGCCTGTAAGTGAATCCCGTGTGTAAATCTGCAAAGGATGGGGGCATTACAGAGCCTTTCATAATGTTCAATGATACTAAACACTAATTCACACCCTTTGGTTGTGTGCGTCTGTGTGTATACAACAAACACCCATGCACGCCAAAAGCATCTCTTTAAAAAAAACCTGATCTTACCACCGTGATGAGCTCTTTTATTACTGAGGCTTGCTTATTTTAAAACTAAACCGGCTGTGTGTATGTACAATATATGCATCCAAATACATTACAAAGCATTACCGCTTGATAAAAGTTTATGTCCAGAGCTGCGACAAAGCTTTGTAGGCTGGTGGTGATTTAAAGTGTTTGGTTAATTGTTAAAGCTTTTAGATATGGCCTTGGCTTCTTTTGCTGAAAATAGAATTTTTATGAGAGTTATACAACTTACCTTCACATTTTTTTTTCCTCGTCGTATCTTGGGTGTTTCAAAACAAAACCCCCAAAATCCACCCTGGGTTATTAAGCCAAACGTGCTGTGAAAGCTTCTTGAACAGCTTGAAATGAATGTGATTGTAGTCCAGGAATGGTTGGAAGGGGGAGAGAATACCCCTCCAAACTGTCAGCGACTGAGAGAGGAAACAGCAAACCCTGTTATTATTCATACGCACTCTAGAATTTCCCATTTCTTCCCATTGAGTTCAATGATAGGTATCGGTTACCCCGGTGCCTGTAGGGCTGGGTTTGTGTTTCGCGGCCGTGCGGATGCTCAGGAGCCCGGTGCTGCCGGGTTGGTGGTGTCCAGGTAGGTGGGAGCGTGGGCTGAGGGCTTTAGGAGGCAATTCTCTGTGGTCATCCAAAACTCAGCTTTGGCTGGTGAGTCTGGAGGTTTGCGTGCGCCGAGTCGGCGTCTCGTATACCTGTAAGATTGTACCACTGGTTAGGCTCGAAAGGCTTGGAAAATCCTATTTGTGTGGGAAGCTCGAGTGCAAAAACTTGCCTAATTTACTTTATTTAAGTCAATATAAGGCTGCTTAAGGTCTTTTGGAAAGCACATCTAAGCGAATGGTGGTTTAAGTTAACACGGTGTCTTTCGCGTTCACAATAAAAGCTGGATTTATTCGAAAAGGGTGTGCTTATGGTTACCTTATACAGGCTTTTGCCGTATTAAACGTGGAGGGACTCAACTCTCCTGCATGCACACGTTGTCTTTTGTGAAATTTGTACTCGGAAGATTTAATATCTTCAAGTTTGCTTTATGATCAGCAGTTCTTTGAACTCGCAAACAAGAAAGTGGGTAACTTCAAATATCTATTTGAAGTCTGATGCTGAGGAATGCTTGTGTTGGCTTTGACCTTGCAAGGTAAAGTTTGATCTCAGTCTCAAAACTGCGGTATTCTAGCGGAAATGTAAATGCAGTCTGAACTTTTTTTAGCTATCTTTCAAATATTCTGTCTCTTAAAAACAGGGACTTTATTCCAGAGATCCTGGATGTTCAAACCATGGAAATGTGTTCCTGTTCACAAGGGTCCTGGTGCAACTGCTGATCTCTAAGGAGCAAACCTCACATTTGCTTTTGTTCAGAAGACCCGACCTGTGGTGGTTTAGACTTGAATTCAACCTTTTCAGTAATTGTGAAGCTCCATAGAATAGAGAAGGGCTGAGGGTAGAAGCCGATTCAGATGATTTAGAGTTTTATAAAAGCACATAAAGCTGCAAGTTGTCTTGTTGTGTTTGGTTTTGAAAAGCTTTTATTAACTACTTTGACATCTCGCTTTTATTCTCAAACATCTGCTTTAGATTGTTTGCCATAAAAGTGTAAGAATTAATTTTGCCCTTGTTTTTGTTATTGCTACCAGAAACCAAACTATTTTTATTACTTCTTGTATAGAGATTTGGACCCTGAATTATTTTCAGAGTTGAGGAGAAAATGAGTTTTCGTTTTATTTTTTTTTCTCCCTCACATTCTCCCCAAGCTTACAGGTAAAGTCAATTAAATTATAGTTTTTAAGTGCACAAAGATGTTAGGCATGGCTTGTTAAGCTGTATGGTAAGCTTTATTTGACCCAATATTATGAGTTTTAATGGAATTCAAATGATCAGCTCATTTGGGTTTGTTTCTCAGAACAGCAGCTGCCCTGAGCCACAAGAAGACATTTGCATCATCCGTGGGGAGTTTAGTACATATTTTACTGCATGGAAATCATCTATGGCAGTCAAAGAAATGACCTCGCTAGATGTTTAGTCCTTTGGTAAACAAATGTTCTTAATCCTTGTCCTTGGGGTTTCCTTTCTCTTGGCTGGCAGCTGGTTTGTGGCGTTTCCCCGTGAGCAGCGCGGAGCCGGGTGTCAACCCCGATCCTCCACACACTGTGCCGGAGCCGCTTCTTTCCCTCCGCTGGGTATCATTACATTGCAGAGCGCTCTGCTGGTGTGGGTTCATCCCGTACTTGTGCCAGAGCACACAGTAACCTCCCGTTCCACAACAGAAGTGTTGTTTTTAAGGCAAAACTGTCTCGTTATGAGCCTATAGCGGGAAAGACTGGGGCAGACTTGCTCGAGATCTGATGTTTGTGCTGCAGTTGCTTTTGACAGCAGTCGCCTCTTGCAGAATCTCTGGTGACACTTGCCTTGCCTTTTTTTTTTTGGAATTTGAATACAAGTGTTTTAGCGAAAGGCTTCACAAAGGAGCCACTGAACAAGATAAAACAGATGAGGCATCTCTTTATTTTATAAATATTATAAATATTTTATATATTTATATTATATTATATATTATATATTTATATAAATATTTTTTATATATATATAAATATTATAAATATTTTATAAATAAAGAGGGTTTTTCTGCGTCTAAGTGACATTACCATGTGATTGTGTTGCCAGCTTATATTTCTCTGAGATTGTAGATTTTTTTTTCATGGCAGGAACCATTCATTTTTCCTTATCCTAAGGAAGCCATAGATGTTTCTGGTTATTGTGCTTCAAGGAGCTACAAAGCCGTAGCCGCTAAAACCAGAGTAACGCACTAGGTCGCCGTAGTTTTTGGGTACACGGAGCGACTTTTTCTGCAAGGCTCTCAGAATCAGACAGGGCTTACAAATAGTGTCTCTGATCCTGTGAAGTTCTGCGAATCTGTCCAAAGTGTTGCTAAAATTCAGGTGCCATTGGAATTGTCCGCTCCTTTGCAAGCTGTTGTGTCTGTGGTTCAGATTGAAGCATCATTTTGATAGAGTTACTTAAAACATAGATGGAAACGTGCATGCAAAGAAACTAAATCTCTCCGGGAGGACAAAAGCATATATTTTGTGCAGATTAAAAATACGGTTGTTTCTAGGCCAGGAAGGTTTTTGTTCAGTTTGACAAAATTAAAGTGCATTTTCAAAGCGGTGCTGGCAACTGTGTGTTACGTTTGCAGCGTCTCTCCCTGTCCCCAGAATAATCAGCTCCTGTCCACTGGTTTGCTCTGCATGCCAAAGAAGAAAAAAAAGCCTAGAAATAAACCATTTCCCGCTTTATGTTAACAGGAGGAATTTTTAAATATATTGCTGACGGGTTTCAGTTTTCACTTAAATTTTGTCCACAAATACAAGTGCGCTCCACAAACATTGTGAAGGTTTATCACGTACTGCGAATGCTTGGTGACACTTTTCATTTTTCTGCTTTAAGCTTCAGTTTTTCTAAGTTCCTCGTTTTTATCTTTTTGCCTGTTTCTAATAATTCACTCTGATGTTTCTTCTTCCTGTTTTTCGTCTTCTGTTCATATTCTTCTTTTCATCTGCCTTTATTGTCCTTTCCTTCATATTTTATTCCTTTTTTTTTTTGGCCCCCGTTGCTATAAAAACTGCCCTGCTTTCTTTTGCCAGACAGTTATCAACCTTTAGCAGTCCCTCCTTAAAATCTAGCTATTCAAGGAATCTCGCTTTAATTCTTCTCTTTATCAGGCAGACATGAGCCATGCAGAATGGGGTGTTCTGCATCTTTATCAACATTTATCTGGGTCTAGGCCGTACGCTCAGTAAAACAGGGAATATGGCTCTGATTTTCACACACACACGTGGAGTTTCTCGTCTTCTACAGGCTGAGGTCAACTTTCTGTTTTGTTTTTTCAAGCAGGCTTTGTTTTTTAAATCGTCCGTCGGCCTCTACATTCCTCAAAAATTATATTATATGAATATATCTGTGGCTGTTTGGATGCAGGGAGCTGCTTTGGAGGATCCCAGCAAAGGGCAGGCAGTGGAGTTACAGCGACCTGTGGTTCCTTATGAGCTTCTGTTCTACTAATAAAGCAGCTAATTTTTGCAGATTTCCCTGCTCTCCAGGAAATCCTGAGTAATTTTCTTGCATAATAAAGGGATCTTATCAACGTAACACTCAGCTTTACCGCAGCAAAACAGGAGCCTCAGTGATTCAGCTGTACCGAGACTCATGCAAGTGTTGCTGACGGGTGAGCGATGCGCAGCTATTGCCGGTGCGTCTGTCCCTTGCTCGGTGTTATGCGTCATCATACACAAAGTGGCATTTGTCAAATTGATTTCCATTTCATATCCCTTGAAAAATGAGGCCCTTAATGTGGGTATTTAAAACAATATTATATTAAAGCCTTTAATCCTGTAATTAGACTGGCTACTGCCAAGCTTGTGCTTTGTTCGTAGCCGAATCAAAATGATCAAGGCTCCAGGAGTCTGATGGTAGAAATGCAACAAAAGTTCGCTTAATTCTGCTTAATGCTGTATTACTAACATAACACAGTGGGACCTGGCGTAACAAACCGAACAAAACATTGACTTTGAGTCAGCAGTAGTGAAAACTTGTCTCTGAAACGTGGGGAGAACCTGGAGTTGCATTTTGAGAAGGGCCGTATTGAGCCCTGTGAATGCCACAGTGGAGAAAAGGTGTGCGCTGACAGTGAGGTTTGCAAATACAACGGCACTCCCAGGGTGTCCGGATACCGCAGAGCAGCCGGTTCAGGCCACGGCTCTTCAGTCCAGCTGAACGTGGCCAAATAGACATCGCACCGCAGGGCAGAGCTGCTGGGAACCAGAGCAAAAGGTGCAGCAGCAGCTGAACTGCTGCGTGAAGCACAGGGACTGTGCAAAATCACCGAATCATAGAGCTGTTTCAGTTGGAAGAGACCCTCGGGATCATTGAGTCCAACCATAACGTGACTCTGGCACTAAATCATGACCCTAAGAACCTCATCTATATGTCTTTTAAACACCTCCAGGGATGGTGACTCCACCACTTCTCTGGGCAGCCTGTTCCAATGCTTGACAGCCCTTTCTGTGAACAAATTTTTCCTAATATCCAATCTAAACCTCCCCTGGTGCAATTTGAGGCTGTTTCATCTATCCCTTGTTCCTTGGGAGAACAAACCAACACCCTCCATGCTCCAACTTTCTTTCAGGTAGTTGGAGAGAGCGAGAAGGTCTCTCCTCAGCCTTTCCTCATGCATTTGAGAGCAAGATTGAGAAACAAGCGCTGAAAACCAGGAGGGTGACCTGTGGGCTTATCAGTTACATGAAAACGCTGCTGCGTTTTAATCCTTTGTTTCCAAACGCAGTGCTGTCCCGTGTCCCGGGCTGTCCTTTGAGCAGTGCTGGGGATTTTGAGGAAAGCTTGGCGGTTCCTGCCAGAACTCTGGAGTCTCCGCCGAAAAGGAGCGAGTGACTCGTAGCAGCAAACATCCCGACCATGCCCTGAATCCCGAGCGGGCTCCAGCAGCCAGCGCTGGGGACGATGGTACCAAAGAGGGGCCGCAATCCATCGGGGTGAAGAAAGGGCACCGCGCTTTTCTGTGACAAGAGGAGCCACTAAACCTGGTACTGGCGCTGACCCAGAAAACGTTGTATTTTTGGCCTGTTAGGTGGACACGGGATTTCTTCTGAGAGATTAGAGAAATGCGGCTTTTTGGCAGGAGCTTAAAGATGGGTCTGGTCAGGTAACTTTTTATGTCAGAAAGTTGTAAAAGAAAGTTTCAGAGGCAAATAGAACTGATGGTCTGAAGTAGCCCGCGTTGCTCTGTGGTTCATTTGCCAGGGTACCTGTTTGTGTGCAACAAATCGCATATATGTGACTGTTAATAGCTTCTTTGGGGCCCTTGATCTCTTGCTGTATTTCTGCTATTCCTAAAGAAAGCACATTTTAAAAACTGTTTTGGCATTCAAAAATCAAATTAAGTCACTGTGGAGGGAAAAAACAAACCTAAATTTAGTCGGGTTGTTACTAGGCATCTGAAATCATCTACCCCAGAGAGAAAGAGGCGGGGGGCCTGTCAATCTTATATCTCCTGTCCTGCCACATGTGGTCAGGTTCTGTTTGGGATATCAACAGGAAAACTGAGGTTGATTTTGTTGGTTTGTGTCAGGTCATTTGTTCTCTTTCTGTTTTGCTACTGGGCTATCCCCATAGCACTTTTCATAACTGAGTAAAGAAATTAGATTTATTGTTGGTTTTCAAGAGCAGAAGAAAGAGCGTTTGGTTTCAGATATTTAAGTCTCTGGGAAAGCCTCACTGGCACAGGAATTTTAGGCTAAGGAATGAAATTATGCGTTTTAATTTGACATTCTTCATGTTTATTTTAAAAAGCTGTGGAAGACAGGGAGGGTAAAGGTTAAAATAATATTAACTGAGCCTTTCAAATCTATCAGTTTCATTCTCCTTTTCCTGAGTATTACTGTGGTCAAAGTAAGTGGTTAATCAGAATCAGAAAGCCATATTAGTTCGCATTGCTGACATGGATTTGTCAATAGTGAACAGGGATGCTGGAGCTGGAAAAAAAAAAAGGTTCTGTGAGAAATTCTGTTAGCATGAAATCTTTCCAAAACCTGAATTCTGTTGGGAGCTTAACAGTAAAATTGTTCCTCGAGACTGCTTATACTGAAAAATTCAAGGAATTTATGGTTTTAACATTCACTTGAAAGCGTTTGGATAATGACACGCTGGGATGCTGGTGGGTCACAGAGGGTCTTTGTTCACCTTTCCATCGTCCACGTGCAATCGGAGCGATGCTCGGGGTGTGTTTAGTGGCCTCACGTCCTGGCATCCCCCGCCTTCTTTTCGGTTTACCCCAGGCTGGCTGCTCTGGGTAGAGCGACCCGATGGTGGAAAGAGCTAAATCAAAATAACATTGCTGTAGAATGATTTAATGAGACTTAGCACATAAATATTAGTATTTCTGTTATCCGGCGTGCGCTGCGTTCTGGTAGTGTGGTGATAGCAGACCTGAGCAAGTTCCTAAGCAGAGAGAAATGATAAAAGCAAAAAGATTTGCTGCACATCATCTAGTCCAGCCACTTCTTGTACGAAATCCTGCTTTGTCTGGACAAGTTTTAATGACCCCAGTTCTCTGGCTTCTGTCTCTCGCCTGGGGATGTTTTTGTGGCACGGCTGCTCCTCCTCTTTCCCCTACTAGTGCATTTTTGGTGTCAGTCTCCTTTCTCCTCCTCCTTGGCACTTGAGAGATGTCGGAGAAGCCTGTCGGTTGTTATTTCTTTTTGCTGCCGAGGGAAGGAGGTGAAGGAAGACAATGTTGTTCTGGAGACAGGGAAAGGAGGCAGGATGGGGAGAAGTGGGAACGCTGCACCTTGAGCCGATATTTCTGCACTCCGTGTGCTAAAATAGCCTCTTTCTGCTGGCAGGCAAATCCTGAAATACCTGGCATTTGCCAGGAGTCCCTCCCCAAACCCCTGTGTGAAAGGTGCACTGAGAAACTATAATTTTGGTCCTCCTATTTTTCTTAAAAGGACGTTGATTTTTGTGTAAAATAAGCTCCTTTCCACTGCAAGGGCAGCTCCTCTCTGTGTAGAATCAGTGTCTTTCTTTTTTTGTTAGTGCCATGTTGTATCACAGTCTGAAATAAAAATGGGCTACTGCTTTTGTTTCTTATTATCTAAACTGAGAGATGCCTCAAACTGTATAGCTAGGGTAGTAAAGAGTAAATCAGCCAGTCAGTTTTATTTGTAACACAAAGGCATCATTTAAACCCCTCTCCCACTTTAATCCTGTGTTTCTCTCGTGTAAAACCATACCGTACATGAATGGAAAGTCATTTGCTCACAAATCCATTGCTGTGCTGTCTTTTACATAAACAAAGTCATAAGGATAAGCAAATGCCTTCCTTCTAATTAGCAGGGTGTTTTGTGGTTCCATACATTCCAAAATGTAATAGACAGCGACCGTGCCTGAAATAATCCCAGAGGGAAACCTCGTATGCCAGGAGGATAGGGGTGGGAGAGGAGGCAGGAAAATCTGTTGTCTGTGTTCTTGGAAGCTTTTTCTATCTGCGTTTGGATACTGTCAGCTTCTTTTACACAAACATTACAGCATCCAAGGGGAATTAGAAATACTCACCCATGACCACAATGTCAGATCGTGGGTTTGTCAGGAGAAAGCAATGCGAAAGCAGGATCTTGGACCCGCTGCTTTCATTTTGGTTTCCGCGTGCTGATAAATGCCTCCTAATGCTGGAAAGAGGTAAGGCTGGCTGTCTAGGTGGAATACAGGAAATTTAAAAATCTTACCTCATAGATATGAAATGTTTTTTGGATCTGTAAAAGTGCTGCGTAAGTACTAAGTAACAGCCATTGTCTCTTGTGATGTCTCTGAAGTTAGACAGCAGCTTCTCTTTCATACCAGTCTTTTATGAAGTGGCTGGGGAGCACTCAGGACACAGACAGAACTCTGATGCTACTGCTCAGATGGTTTTTCACTGAGATAAAAGGTTCAATTTGACCAATATTATCTTCAACAAGATTTTTTTGTAAATGCACGTTATTCCAACATCAGTGCAATGAGGAAAGGCAATGCTTTTCACTGGTAAGTTGTCAGAGATTTTTATCCCAGCCTTTTCGCACAGATCTGTGCCGTACCCAGTGTGGTGACCACACTGTCATCTGCACAGGGCTGGAAGCCCATGAGCTCAGGAGCCTGCATGGCCACGCAGCTGAACTTGCATCACAGGGGGTCACAGAGTCACAGAATCATTTCTGTTGGAAGGGACCCTCAAGATCATCAAGTCCGACTGTAACCTAACTCTGGCACTAAACCGTGTCCCTAAGAACCTCATTTACATGTCTTTTAAACCCCTCCAGGATGGTGACTCCACCGCTGCCCTGGGCAGCCTGTTCCAATGCCTGACAACCCTTTCTGTGAAGAATTTTTTCCTAATATCCAATCTGAACCACTCCTGGCACAACTTGAGGTTATTTCCTCTCGTCCTATCTCTTGTTCCTTGGGAGAAGAGACCAACCCCCTCCATGCTCCAACCTCCTTTCAGGTGGCTGTAAGACAGTGATAAGGTCTCCCCTCAGTTTCCTTTTCTCCAGGCTGAACCCCCCAGGTCCCTCAGCCGCTCCCATCAGACTTGTTGGCAGTGCAGATACAGCCTGTTCATAGCCAGAACATCCACCCAGCTGCTGTGGTTGCACGGCTTGACCAGGTTTCAGCCACTTTCAGGTGGCAATGTGTATTGTAACTCTTATGCTTCCATCTAACGCTTTCCCCAATCAAGGCAGACCAAAATCCAGTTTATAGGAAAAAGCCTTTACCTAAAGGCCAGACAGCAGCTATAGGGCAGGAACAACAGCCAGTCGTGGCTTTTTTTCCCCTGTGGCTCAGTGGAATGCGATTCATGTTGCCAAAGCCTGTCAGCTAAAGTTGTGATTTTTGGGAAACGAAAACGAATGAGCTGTGTCATACAGCTGCACAATCTCCTTGAGGTGCAGATCCGCTGGCTGGACACAGACCAATGCAGTCGTTTTGCCACACAACAATACGTCCCAGTTCCTAATGCTTGCGCTTGGCCCAGGGTGTAGGTGAGAGGCATGCAGGAGAGAGCCAGTGCTTTGAAATTGATCTTGATGAACCCAAAATGAGCTGCCAATATTTAATGGTGAAGATAATTAGCTATTGGAACAACTTACCTGGGTATGTGCCTGGACCTTTATGATCTGAAATGTCTAAGTCGAGATTTCGAAAGGAGGTGCTTTGGCTGAACCGCCATTCCTTGGGCTTTGTCTGGGAACACAGAATGTGCTGGACGTGAGGTCAGACCAGCTCAAAGATGGGCAGTTTCTATATGCTGCTCCTCTTCTGATGTTCTGCTCTCTGGGCCACCGCAGAGTGTTGTTTTTGCAATACCGCACCTCACAGAAAGGTCCCGGTATGGCCCGTGACACACACACCGGTGCCCACCATACAGGTGCTGTGCTGACCGGTCAGCCTCCCCACCATTAGGGAGAGCTCCCTCGCAGTTACCAGTTGATTATCTGAGAGTAAATGACCATCGTGATCCCTTCTGACCTCTGGCACCTTGTGAACCCCACAAAGAGAAGAAGACAAAGGAAACGCTTCCATCCTATCCTCCTGGGAGGCCCCAGACAGAGATGGGCATCTGTAGCAGCATAAATGGTGGTGGGGAAAGGCTTGTGGTGAGCTCGGTCCATTTGTCGGGAGCCTTCCCATGTCTCTTGGCCAACGTCGGCACAAGTTGCCCTCATTAAAAAAGTGTCAGGAATGCAGCAGTGGCAACCCCGCTAACAGCGAGCAGCTGTTCTGGTGATGCCCTCCAGAGATGTGGCTCCTGCAATCTGAGCTGCTGCCTTTTTCCACACACAAGTAATTTCCCAAAATATTTATCATAGTTTTGATCTTTGCCTGAAACTGAATTTTCTTTTCTATGGCTGGAACAGCATCGCTCTGGATTTGGAAAGGCTGAGACTTTTCACTCACCAGATGAGGGTGTACACGTGGAGAATCTTGGTGTGTCTTTCCCTTCAGTGTGGTTAGAGACACAAATATTGTTAAAACCTTAAATCTAAAAGTCTTATTTAGATATTAATCTCTTACAATGGGTGTAACATGCCTACATAAATGTAGTTATAAAGTATAATATTTTAATGATGTAGAATAGTTTGTAAATTGACAACTTCTAGCAATGTAAAAGGACCCTACTTTTGTATCTTAAAATATAATGAAGTAGCATTAGAGCGGAATTTTTAACCTTTCTTTTCATATATATATATATTTTTTTTAAATGTGTGGTTGCCTGCTTTTAATGTCGCAGCAATAGTTTGCGGCCCAGAAAGAACAGTATGCTAACCATGGAAGCTGGAGTGACTCATGGCTGACTTGAGAACTTCTCTTCACCATGTTTCGCCTGCAGGCGCCTGTCACCATAACGGGGTCGGCAGCGGCCCCATCGGGCTCCCAGGCAGTGCCAAAAAAGGCCAGAACTATCCATTCTCAACGCACACACAGAGGACGGTTTCAATGGAAAACTTGAGCTGCTGATATTTCCATAGAGATCAACCTAGATCCATGGTGATGCTTCTCGAGGGTTTATATCTTCAATTTTCTTAGCTATTTTCTGCAACTCTCGCAACAAAAATATCCATGCTCCAAATTCACAAAGGTCACTGTCCTCAACCACAAATTTAATTAAGAGCTTTCCTCTTCTTCTGGCTTTTTTTTTTTTTGGTCTTTAGTTAATTTTAAGCCAGCGTCCCAGGTTGGGAGCCTTTAGTTTGTCCTTGCGGGAGCAGATGCGTTCGAATGGGGGAAGCTGAGCTCAGTGAGTGATCACCGGTGGGAGCCGGGGTTATACACAGCGTTACACTGTGGAAAGCTTCCCATCTCCCGTTGCAGACAAAATGTCTACAAAAACAATACTACTTCTTTCCCAAATTCCTGCATTTTGCAGATGTGAAGCTCAGTTTCTTGCAGGGGAAGCCAGGCTGGTTTGGGGGAGCTCACAGTGCTCCTTTTGCTGCTGCTGCTAATTTTTGTGAGCACCGTAGAATACAGTAGAAAATTGAAACTGTGTGAAAGATCAACAAATCAGTGTAGAATGTCACGCAGCAACATCTGTTAACTTTGGCTCTATCTCATATCCTCCTGACCCCTCCTTTCCAGCCACAAGTCTCCTGTTTTGTGAGAGCTCGGAGTGATAGGGACTTGGAGGGGGGCAGGGGAAAAAATGTCGAGCTGTTTCTCAGTGGTCTGAAGGGCTTGCAAAAGTACCATCTGGAATGAAAGTTTTTATGTTTGTGTGTTTTTATATTTTTAGTTATGAAACAAATGGGAATTTGCTGAACGAATTAATTGTATTGCGCCGTAAAAGTCTATCTTGAGAGCCATTATATACGGGAGCCTTACGAAGCCTGCAGAGAGAAATGAAAGCGGCTTCCCTTTCTAATTAGGGCTTTCAGGAAATCATTGATTACAGAATCAAATAGGGTTGCTCAGAGACATTTGTTTGATATTAACTTCTGATAAACGAAATTTTTACCTAATAATAATTTTACTAGTGACACTGGGAGCAGCTGCACTCTCTAATGGTAAGCCTGCCTTCAATAAACTTCCCCTGCTCCCCCTACCCTGTCGAAACAGTTATAGCTAATGAAACATTACTTCCAAACTGTAGATCCCAGCAAAAAAAATTAAAATTATGAAGAAATGAGCGATATAGTAGACAGGATGTTCTAAGTGAGATGGTCTTTGTTCTGGACCAGGTTAATAGTATAAGCTTGTTCTTGCGCTGGGTTTTAAAAAAGACCAACCAAAACCTTGATTTGGTACGTATAAATTTTTTTACCCTTTTTTTCTTTTCTTCTTGCCAGGGTCAGCATATTTCACTAGCTCCCATTCAAAAGCTGGAGGAAGCTTTGTATGAGTATCAGCCTCTGCAAGTGGAGACGAACGGTCCGCAAGTTCCAGAGCTTGAAATGCTGGGAAGGCTGGGGTAAGTAACGCAGCAAGTTTTAATTCCCATTTCATGGCATGATAGCTGGGACTGTTACCATCTTCAGTGCCAGCACGTAGGGGTCTTTCTTTCTTTTTTTTCCTTTTCTTGTAAGAATCTTAATGAAATATTAGACTTCCTGCCCAACCAACATTTTGTTTGGGTGAATAAGCTGAAATTTTTGGTCCTCTGGCCTTTATAGATCTATTGAGGGCTGGACTGGATTGCATTAGTGTTTTTAAGGTTGTCCTTGGCAGTCGTAGTGAAGTAGCTGTTCATTTTCAGTTGCACGGTATTAAAAAATAAATAAATAAAAATCTGGGGCTTAATTTACCCAGCTGTAAGCCAGTAAAAATATTAAAGTTGGGCTGTTTGCCATGGAAAAGGGTAGATTTACTTGTCGACTGCTGTCTGCAGTCAAACTACGTTTGTGAGAAATGGAGCACAGAGCTTAACTTTGTCAAAAAATATAATGCAGGGCTGGTCCAGCAGCTTGGCGGCATCGTGGGGTGCAGCTGCGTTTGGAAGGGATTTGGGGAGCCTGTTGTGCCCGGGCACTGGAGGCTGGGGAGTCCAGAAGTGACGTATCTGCTCTCTAATGTGTTTGAGGCTGAAACGCCACCTGAAAATGTGTAGCTACTGGGATAGCGAGTGTCACCCAACTCATCACGGCCTGAATTTCAAGGCTACCACCACTCGAAAGTGGCTGGAAAATTGCGTGGCAGAGTGAACGTATAGACTGGCAAGGCAAGAAAGAGTTTCAAAAAATAACAGTTTGCGTTTGACTGTGCAATATGGGAAAACTGAAGCCACAAAGTACTGAACAAAGTTGAGACACTTTCAGTACGCAGTTTTGGAGACCACTGAAATCCAAACAGGAATCTCATCTAGTTCACTGGTGCAGGAGAAATTGTATCTCATCCAGAAAATGGAGGTAGATAGACTTTTTTTCAGTAAATAAGCAACCTAATGGTGCTTCAGAAAATTTAAGGCTGTCTAGAATTGAGGTTGTTTCCATTTTTATTGTTACTGTGTCCTCCTGATGCCTGTAACTTTTATTATTTGATATCAAGCTTCTGAGACCAAATATTAGTTAGCAGTTTAAACTTGGGCAGAGCTGCACTCAGCCTCCACCACCTTTTTGGATGAAGCACAGCTGGGAAGGACCTCCAGTTTGAGGGGAGCTTTGGGACCCTCTCAGCCCTGAGCCTCATCACAAATGATAATGTTTGGGGGGAAAAAAAGGCGAATTGTGCAGGGAGGATTCCCTGTCCCTTTGCCCGTAAGGTGAGTTCTGGTGTCCAGATCCGGCAGGAACCCTGTGCTGTCCGTGTCCATCCCACGGAATCGCGTGTGACACCGGTTTGAAGGCCGCACAACACCTTGCAAAACAAAATCCTTTAAGTTGTGCAGTTGCGTCGCGACTTCTGTGTGCGAGCGTATTTTGGAGCAGGGTTTGGACATGTGTGTCATTTTACTCCGCCGAGTAAAACGAGCTCCCAGGGTCGTTGTGCTCGGCTCTGGAGGTGATGAAAGAGCTGGGGGTGCTGGGTGGCCATGGTGGGGGGGTCGGTGGTGCCCACCACAAGAGTCCTCCTGAGTCCTGGGGCTGTTCGCAATTCCAAACCAAATACATGGATGCTGTGGGTTCCCAGCTGGTACAACTCTAACCCTGTTCCACAGGGTGCCTGAAATACCTTAAACCACGCAAGGCAGGGCTGTTGGTTTATGTATTTGTGTTTCTGTGTTTATACGAACTCATGCGCATTTCCTGTTGATGATGAATGCTGCGCTCGTGGGCCTCCCTCCCCGCTTTGGGGGTTTTCAGGCAGCTGCAAACAGCTGCCTGGGTGAGGCGAAAGAACTGGGCACAATGTTATCCAAGATTTGTAGTTTTCTCTTCATTGGGACTCACACAAGGACAGGGTGAATCTAAATTTTCATTTATTTTTGTTTCTTCCTCTTTTCATGTTCTTGTTAATAGTTTTACAGTCTGGCTATTTATTGCTGCTAAATAGTTCCCTCGAATGTGCAGCCTGTTCTCATCTGGGTTTCTGGAGGCAAAATTATTGCAAAGACACTGCCAGCCTGGAGACTTTGAGTTTATTTCTGGTAGCATAATTTATTGACTTTTTTTTTTTTTTAAGATACAGTTTATTATCTTCAAAACACTCAGTACAATGGGCTTTTTGAATATTTGGATCTTAACCTCTTACTTTCTGCAAGACTCACTATAGGCTTCAGTATCACTGTTACTTTTCTTTCTTAGTAAACTGCTGTAATGAAGGAGACAACTGTCAAGAAGGTTTCTAGCAAAGAGCAAGAAAAAGGGCAAATCCTTAAGGGATTATTTAGAACGTTTGTTAGGGGTCTTTTATAATTACAAAAAAAAGCGTGTTTTAATGTGACTTCTATTATTTTATCATTAAGCTTTACAAAAAACTTTACATGCAGTCCAATAAACTTGAATTTGCCTTCTCCCACTGCTCTTCTGTATGGATTTTGCATGTTTTGCAAAAAAGCAAACTTACGTTCAAACTGCTTTTAGAAATTTGTTTTCGGTGTCTCGTGGGGCTTTACATTTTCTTTGTGTGTAGTGCAGAAGACGATTAACATCCATATGATGCATTTTTTTGCTGTTGTGTTAGAAGTCTGGGAATAGTGAAGAAATGGATTTATTTTTTTTTAACACAACTGATTGTTGGAATGTGCAGAGGTTTGTGTCCTTCAGGTCCCCACCTCCTACCCTTTTTTTTTCTGGAATTTTCTGGATTTTCTGGAAGTAATGGAATTAGGCAATAATCCTGAATTACACGGCTTTCTGGTAGCGATATCTCTTACACTAATGTGCAGACAGCATTTAACCTTCTGGCAGGGGGAGTGGGGCTTTCTCAGAGGAGCCTCTGATGGAGGTTCCCTTGACCCATGAGGTTCCTGCAGAGAAGTCTCCATGGCCAATGGTCCCATGAGTACCCATTGAACGGGCCAGATTGGTGCTGGTTTGATCTGGGTGGTGAAGGTGACTCTGGGTGTTGCGCCTATGAGGCCAACTCCTCCCTGTCTCAGCTTTCACATGGAAACATCACTTGGAAGGAAGAAGGGGAGAAGACATGGATGAGAGCATCTCCCAAACCTGTGGTGGTGTCCTGGGAGAACGGTGGGGTCTTGGATGGCTGTAACGTACCCATCCTGGAGGCAAACTCAGGGCTGATAGTCCTGGGTCTATGTGACGTGTTCACTACTCTAAATTCTGACGTGTTCAGTGACGGGCATTGGGAGATGGTTTCTGGGTGGAGTTGAAGGCAACCTTCTGATGGGACTTGCGCTTGGAGTTGTCTTATCGAAGGCCCTACTGGTACTTCCGCCGTCACCAAAAACAGTTGGGTTGGGGTAGTTTGGCTATAGTAGAGTGTCAGCTTTTGGTTCAAATTGATCCAAATCCATTGAACTGCCCAGGTCATTGCAAGGCTGGGATCTACTGTGGCTTTTGGGGAGGAGAGCTGTGTGGTGGAGAGACGGACCGAGAGCGCCTGGCTGCTTGGGCCTTCACTGATATTGCTTTACTTGGAGGGTTACTAAGAGGACCAAAAATCTCTTGGGGGTTTTTTTTGTCTCTTTTTTTCCCTCGTGTTTTAGCTGAGCGCACAAAAATCGCGTGGTTGGAGGTCTGGATTTTTCTTACTGCAAAACAAAAGAAAGGAAAAATATAACAAGGTGACATGCCGAGTAGCGAAAGACCAAAACAGGATGGGGATGGAAATTAGTTTGTTGTTTTTAAAATGTAGGTTTGTTATGTAGTTTCGATTAAAAAACAAAAAACCTCCTGAGGTCCTGAAGAATGTAAAGACGTTCTTGGTATTAACTGTAAATATGTACAGCTACAGGGGCGGCCACCCCGTGTTTGCACACCAAGTATTTACAGCTGTGGAAGAGCCATACACAAGCTACTTAAAAACTGACTATGAATTGAAAATCTGCTTCTGTGATTAACGTTTTGGGTAAAGATGTGTGAACTTCTTGTCTCAAAGTTTAGAAACAGTCTCTTGTAATCCAGAGCGGATCGTACTCTCAGCAGAGCGCCAGCCCTATTCTCACAAAACAGACGTGATTTACAAGTAAGATTAAAAATTTCTGTTTGCGCTCCACTTAAAAATCCTCTGCCTTAACAGAGAACTTTTGTGTAGACCTTGTAATTAAGTCAAGCCTGCACTGCTTAAAATAAAGTTGTGTTTGCCTACTTAACTTTGGAGAGATACATCCTGAATATATACATGTATGTAAAAATCAAGTTTGCTCTAAAAATCTTGGCTTTTCTTTAGGGAAAAATGTGACTTTCCTTTGATCCATCAACTTGTTTCCATGTATAACCACACTGTTAGGAGCACTCCAGTTAATTAGTGTTTTGTTTAAATGTGATGCAAAAATAAAGTTCAGTGGCGAACACTAATCTGATGAGGATAGGTAATATATTTTGATAATTTAAAATGGCACTTTGCTTAGATTTAACTTTTAAGAGTTGAGGGTAAATACTGAAGCAAAACCAGAGTGCTGTGGAAGTCTGTACATACAACGAATGTGATTTAGTCCACTATGTTTTTTATAAAGAACAACTGGATTGATTTGTTCTTTTTTGCTCCTGGTGTAGGACAGATGGGTCATTTTAAACTTGGAATGAAGACGAGGAGGCTGGATTTCATATCTGTTAGAGCTTTGTTAGCATTTAATTTTTAACCTTCATTTAAAGTGGAAAATTTCTGCATATTTCTTTGTTGTACAGTGTTGTAGTGTAATTTGAAACACATGTAGAGTTCTGGCACTTAATCTAGAAATGACTTGTGTAACTTCTTTGCTGTCAATCATAGTGATTTTTTTTTTAAAATTAAGTGAGGCAATAGTGACGATGCTCTCCAGACTCTTCTTAAACCATAGTTGATCTGGTCTTTGGCTGGATTAGTTTTTACTAAAACCCCATCAGTGTCTACATTGGGTTCAAGACAGTGAAATAACTGAGAATTGATTTGGAATGGGTGACAGGAGCTCTGGGCTTTAAAAGTTGTAGCAGGTGATTTGTCACATCTGCTCTCTTTGTCACTGCGGCACGCAGATATTTCTCGAATCTCGGAAAAGGGGAAAAGCCACAAATGAAGGGCTTATTTGATCTGCTTTGGTCCATTGATTTTGAACACTGGCTTCATTCTGCTCCTCTGAATAGAGTGCGGTTACTCAATAAGCTCAGTCGTCAGAGTCAAAAGATTGAGTAAGAGCAAGGAAAGCTTGGCTTGCTTTGGAGAGCATGCGGAGAGCTGCACTCCTTGCAGGAATTCTCTTGGCTACCGAGGCATATGGTGCGAATTTCCCAGTGTCTCCCGTTGCAGGGCCTGATCCTCAGCAGAAGGATTTCTGTGCGCCCCAGCGCGTTCTGGATCGGGCATCCGATGAGCAAGAACTGGTGGGTGAGAAGTGGTCGTTGCTTTAATGATGCAGCTCCATTTGCATACAGCCTTTTAAAGGAAATATTTTTAGCTCATTTTATCCTGAGCAATTGAATAAAAACCTTTGTGAGACACTAGAAGTACTAGGTGGGTACGTTTTTTTGGAATAATGAATATGGCCAAGTGTGCTGTATTTTTCAAGAGGGGATGTAACAAGGTAATAGAACCATGTGTAAACTGTCTTCATTTTGTTTGATATAGAAACTCCCTTGCGTTGCTTTAGCATCTTCCAGAAATTCTACAGGTTTCGTCATAGGATTTTGGAAGGACGCAAACTTAATGTAGAGGAGGTAGATTAGCACCGGTTGAATGAAATTTGAGGAGAGAAGCACAGCCCCTAGTAAGTCTGAAATCTCACTGTTTAAGAAATCAGCTTTCTGGCAAAAACGTCTATGAACGTTTCAAACGACACCCTGTGGTATATGGTGTTTTGCATGGAGCTCTTCTGTCAAGGTCATTAGCAATCGAATATATTAAAAGGGGACTTGCTTATGAAACGGAGAGTTTTGCTTCCTGCCCGCCCACCTGTGGGTACAGTGTGGGTTCTGTAACTGTAAAAGGTCTCGGGAGGGTTATAAAAGCAGAGAATATGGAAAATATATAAAGAAACAAAGAAGGAAGCCTGCGTACACCATGTAAAGTTGGCCGTAGTTGTATAAGTACCACTAAATTAACCTCAAAAGCTGGCCATGACAGCAGAATGTCCGTAGTAATTGTTTTTGTTGGCGTTTGGCTTCAAAATTAACTCATCGATCTAACACGAGCCTCTGTACTCAGAATACCGGTCTGGTAATGTTTTTTTACTTTTTTCATGTGATCATGGAAAAAATATGTTTCTGCTCGAAGCAGTTGTCAAACAAGCTTCTTTCATCGACAATCAGACACAGGGCAGCTGAGTAAGGCTGTTTAGTCTAGAATAAATACTCGAGAGATTACAAGGTCGCTGTAGGAAATGTAATTATACCATTTATTCCAGAATAGTCTTTTTGTAGTGTGGGCTTGCAGAATACTAAATCATGCATTTATTAAAATACATGTAATATGAAGAGAAAAAAAAATCAGGGTATTAACATAAGGAACGGAGAATTGTCTGGCAAAGTGTACTACAGGATTAACCGGTACGTATTTTAAATTGGGATGGTAATATTGGCTTTGTTATTGAGAACTGGTAGGAGGTGGAGCCTGAACTGTCCCTGCAGGTGTAGGGGCGATGCTGCTGGGCAGGCGCTGTGTGTTGGTGGGTATAGCGTGGCAGGAGACACCCTGCAATTTTGGGGGCAAATGCTCTATTTTCTGCACTCTTTTGTGTCTCTCCAAATCAAAGCCTTGTTACTACCAGCCACTTAAAAATATCTGATGGTCTGTGATGTGTGGTAGCTCTTATCTGTTGTTGAAAGCCCTTCTTTGCTTTCATCCTTCCCTTCATCCCCTGCATTGATATCGCTATTGATGTATGGTTCTCCTCTGACTTTGTATGTCCTGCATTGGTTTAGAAAAATATATTCTTGTAGAAGTTAAGTTTTAGATCTGTTGCTTCTCTGAAGCTGTATGGTAAGTTTGAGGTTAGTAGTTTTTATGCTCAGTGTTTCCTTTTTCTTTACTTTTTTGCTTCCTTGCTTCTCCCGCACTCCCTGATATTGCCCTTTTTGAGTCTTTCTCCGACTCCTCAGGCAGATGTCTGATTTCACTGGGAATTGTGGAGTCGCCGCAAGAAAAATGATACATTTTGCACGTGCAGGAGGGATCTTTCCTGCTTATTTCTTGTTTCAGCAACAGAAGGGCCTCGGTGTCCTCAGCTTTTGTAGTGGTTCCCAGGACGGAGCACCCAAATGATTTATTTAAGCCTGATGTGTTGGGCTACGGAGGTAGGAGCACCTCAGCAACGAGGAGCAGTGTCTGGGGGTGCTCATGGGGAATGTGGGAGCTCCTTGAGGACCACTGCGGAGAGGAAGAGCTCCTCCTCTTCATCAGCATCTGAGCATCGCTCGTGCTCTGTATTATACTTGGCTGTGAGGAACGGCAGAGAGATGTCATGGCAAGAAGTTACTCTGAGGCAGTCCAGGCAAACTCTGTCACAGTTTTCTGAAGGGTCTGTCTGGATAGAGATATCGTTTAAATTAACTCTAATACAGTTGAAGTACAATGGTGAGGAGCATCCTGTTTTGAATTTGCCCTCTAAGGCACTCGTAAAAATCCATTTTAGTAAAAAGACAAGAGGAAAATCTGAAAAGAGAAAGGGAGTCTTCCTAGACCCTTTGACGCTTGTTTCAAGAAAGGGGAGTTACATATAATGAACGTATTTAGTCTGAGTGGGACAGCCAGCAAAATAGACCCCTGAAGAGGAAAATAAAGCCAGAAAATATGCATCTTCTTGGCTCTGACACTGATAAACATAGTCGTAAAGCAGCCTTCCAAATGAAAATTGTTTCCTCAGGTATCGAATGGCTGGAAAAGTGTATTACAAGTTTCTCAGCATGGCAGAGAGCAGCATGGGGGATTCTTGCTTGAGGCTTTGTGCAGCTCCTCAAGCTGTTGCTCGGGATTCTTTAACCCCCTTCAGATAGCTCTGTTGCAGCTTCATTCTTGTTGAGTAGGATTTCTCACTGTGATCACGAATCAGCAACGTTTAAAGCTGCTCTGAGAAGTGCTGAAGGGGTAGGAGTGAGGGATCCCTTCACAGAGGAGCTTGCCATCTGCCGAAGTCAGTAATTCCATTCATAAATTTGATCCGATGTGTGTAACTGATCTCACACCTGATGCGATGGATGGCAAGATTTTTAAGGGTTGGGCTGGTAGTCTCTGTTTTCTTATTTTGATAATGACCCTGGTGTCCCCCAGATTAGATCATGCTGGAGGAACTTTTTGGAAAAGTGCAGCTGGAGAACTTTCCTTAGAGGTAATATTAGTAGTATCTGATCCCATGTGTTCATTTCTTTATTTTTTTCTCATTTCCTTTTTTTAAAACAAGCAAACAAACAATCCAAGCCTTACACACGCAGAAGAATTGGAGTTTTTGTCTCCCTGCATTCCAGCAGCTGGCGATTTGTTCGTTGATTGCAGTCGTGCTTTGTGGAGCAGCAGAGATTTTAGGGGTAACTAAGACCCTCGCCGCTGCATGAAAAAATGTGGTTGGATGGGGAGGGGGACCCTTAGAGTGCCTTGATTGACAAGAAGTCTGCACTATTAGAGGCTGGAACAGCTCTGCTGGGAGGACAGGCTGAGAGAGTTGGGGTGTTCAGCCTGGAGAAGAGAAGGCTCTGGGGAGACCTTATTGTGGCCTTTAAAAGGGGCCGATAAGAACAATGGGGACAGATTTTTGAGCAGGGCCTGTTGCGATAGGACAAGAGGTGATGGTTTTAAACTAAAGGAGAGGAAATTGAGGCTGGACATGAGGAACAAATTTTTGACCCTGAGGGTGATGCAACACTGGCCCAGGTTGGCCAGAGGGGTGGTGGATGAACCATCCCTGGAGACATCCCAGGCCAGGCTGGACGGGGCTCTGAGCAACCTGAGCTGGTGAAGATGTCCCTGCTCATGGCAGGGGTGGCACTGGATGAGCTGGGAAGGTCCCTTCCCACCCAAACCATTCCATGATTCTATGATAAGCTCACACATTAGCCAGCAGAGAAGCTGTGTGAGAGTGAGACACCTCACAGGTGTCCTGACTGCCCAAGAAAAGCTTCAGTCTGACTTTGCAAGCCCTGCAAGACCAAGCCGTAGGAAGCCAGGCTGCGTTAGTTCTCCTGCTCATGGCACTACTTAAAAATGAAGGAGAGGAAAACTTGAAGCTTTTTGGATGTTGGATACTGGAAGATGTCCAAGGACAGGTAAAAGGTTACTAGCTGAGGTGTGTTTTGTAGTTATAGACTTGTGTATGTTGGGTCAAGGGGGTAAAAGAGGAACCTAAAGCTTTTGCAAACAAATAAAACCCCAAAAAGCGCAGCTGTCGTTAGCTTTGAGTGTCCCACACCCCTTTTATTCATCATGAACACTAACAACATGAGGTGCTTTTAATTCGGAGTCTCTTAAATGCCAGTATTTGCAGGGTGGGGCGTATAATCAATGAATTCTCTAAATACTACTCATTTATAAGCATCTACTGCTTTCCTTGCAACCCACCTCCTGTATCAAAGGATTGAGATGTCACCCAGCTGCTTTACACCCCCCTAAGGTGGCTGGCGATGCCAGAGCTGGGTTGCCTGCTGCCTGCTTTGCCTTGACCAGTACACCCCCAGCAAGACCAGTAACCTCAGCCGAGGGAGTGGGAACTGGTCCCTGAACGGACAGGGTTTGTGAAGATTGATAGCACTAAACGTACACCTACAGAGGCGACCATTAATTCAGCCTTTTTGAGAACACACCCTTGTTTTTTCCTTTCTTTTGGATTGGGGACATAGTATGTTTTGTATCATGCTCTATGGCTTTGACTATTTTAAATTTTTTGAATGGGGCTGCTTAGAGGGGGTTGAGGGAAGTACCTGCAATTAAGTTGGTTGGCTGGAGATTGTATATACACATTTAGGAGCTGATTTTCATGGCTTTGGTTTTAAAGCTGTGGTAATAGTCAGTTGAAAACTGTTCTAGGTAAACAAGCCAGGCGTCCAGAAAGAGTTGAGTTGTTCACTTCTCTCTCTTCCAAATTGAGGCATTCGAGTTTAGGCCACATTTCTAATAACAAAATGAGTTTTGAACAAAATCGGACTTCACAGGTGAGCTATTGCTCAGTCTTGAAGGTAACACCACCATATTTTTGTTTCTTTACCTAACTGGTATTAGATGTAACAACATAAATCCTTTTCAGTGGGAGAGGAGAAGGGGAGATGGTTTTCATTTGCCCTAATTTCCTGCGAGACGTAGTTCTAAACAAGGCCCATATTTACACAAGACAATACAGTTTTACATGCACTAGTATATCCAGCACATTTTAAAATTGTTTAGCCAGCCCTCGGTATTAAATACCTTCACAATAAATGTGTTTAATAAAAGTAGATGAAGTTTGAAATAATTTTTGAATAATTTTACAGTAGAAACACCAGTTAAATCAACCCCATCGCAGTAATAAATGTCACAAAAACAATTAATTATACTTGCTTGCCACTGCAAAATCAATTGTGTAACTGTTCTTCTAAAACTGACTTTTACATTACTAAATCCCAAACACTACACTTCTGTAACTTGTCAGAATCAGGTTTTGGTTAATAGATATTTTCAGTGATGTAATGGGAACTTCTGGCATGGAGTCAGAATATAATGGACTGTGATTAATGTTTTAATAAGCACTTTTCTTCTACTTATGATGCAGCAGTGAAATGGTTTCCTGCTTAGATTGATAGAACAGCAGGTGTGCGTACATACTTTTTTTCTTTCAGTAAGAATAAGTTTTTCAGTTCTTCTGCTTGAAAAATGTTTTTCCTTGAGTCAAACGCTGCTGATTTGGGGTTTTCAGTTTGTTTATTTTAAATGTAGCTTTTGCCGATATTTGTCATTTGGAAGTGGAGGGTGCCATGGAAAACTTTTCAGTACTTAACATAATTGCTTTGCAAAAGAGGAAAATCATTAGTTTAAAAAGAGTTTTTGATATATTGATGGTTTCTTCAGTGGAAGGATTTGTTTAAAAATAGTGTTAAAGTAATTCGAGAGTGTGTAAGAACAAAGTATGGTGTTGAAAATATCAGCAGGTTAGATTTATTGTTTAAGTTGACGTAATACACTTGCTACATGCTTGGTTACTTTTATTATTGTGTTTTTCTGTATTTTAAGTATTTCTACCAAAAAAAAGGGGTCTATTTTAGTCCGTCAATTTAATACCCCACCAATCCAGATTAGTTGTAGGGGTAGATTTTTTTTGCTTATGGATCCTGTGAGCTGCTGTCCTGATGGAGAGCTGGTGTTTCTCCTAATGTGCTGCTTAAGGGGAACATGTTCTCTGTGCTCTTAATGCCCCAGGAATGTCGGGCAGTGGTTGCTCACTCGCTGTTCCTCCGTGTACCTGCAGAGCACCAGGACGACCTTCTGTCAAACCAAGTAGTCTCTTTCCTTGCCTTCTTCTTTGTCCTTGTAGGCTGGATAGTACCAGCGTATATGTCCATGTATGCCAGTCCATACGTCCATGATGAGGAGAAGAGGACAAACCCTGTAGGAAGAGGAGGTCCCATGTCTTGGCTCTTGCCAAGTGTCCAGGCATCTCTGCTCTCTTATCACAAAAAAGCTGGGTGAGCCTTTCTGGAAGGATAGAAAAGGTGCTGTGGTCCTGGCTCCAATGCAGATGGAGTCTGTTGACAGCAGAGATTGAAGATAACAGGTAGTTTCTCCATCTCTTTGTTCTTTCCCCTAAACCTGGGAATCTCACCGACTCCTCTGTTCTCAGGAGCATCGACCCGTGCTTTAATTTTTCCGTCAACTTTGGAAAAAATGCCGGTGTCAGCAATTTGTGGGTTTAATATGTATTGAAAATTTCCCCAAAAAGCTTTATACCATGGTTTTATGCCAACTCTGTGTACCGCAGTAGTATCTGCCCTGCATAGAGAAGGTTCTTGTGTTTTTCCTTGATTTGCTACCACCGCATTTGTGTAGTTCTCCCTTAAAAATATGCAGAAGGTGAGTTCTGGCTGCTATCTTTATTTCCTGACTCTCTTCCAGAATTCATGAGGAAATGCTCATGAATAAAGCCAAAAAAAAAATCTACACCTCTTCTCCCCTTCCTGTCATTGGAAGGTTCCCTCTCTCTTCCTCCTCTTTTCACATTTAGGCCCTGATGGATTGGGCAGGCTTCTTGCTCTGTGGTCATTGATTCTGTTAAGTGTCAAAAAGTATTCCAGAAATGGGAGAGAAGAGGAGATCTGCACTCTGAGGCCATCTCAAAACTTGGAAGCATAAAGGCTCTGCTGTTCCAGACTCCATTCAGTGTGCCGTTAATTTTGGAATGAAAAGTCCCACAGATACCGAGTCTGCAAACAATCTGAAATATGGAAAGAAAATCTTGCTGTTTGTTTGGGGTTTTTTTCCCACTTGTTCCATGATGTAGATGCGTCCTGCTCTTTTCCTGACCAGAAGAAAAGCAAGTATTTGTGGGAAGGTGTGACAATAGAGGAGTTTGTTTTCAGGAGGCAGCTGTGAATGAGCAGTGCTCTTCCTGAAGAGTCCAGGCCATAGGATGCTTATTCTTGATCTTCTGGCTTTCGTCTCAGAGCAGTCACTGGAGTTACTATTTTGTGAAACTGCTTCTCTTGTTCTTGCTCACCCAGAAGTGATCTATAGACTTTTAGCTCGACTGTATTCACTCGATTTATTCAGCCCTTAGATGTGCTTGGAAAAGCACAGATCAGCAGAAAAACATATGGAACTGGTGGTGTCCAATACCACAAGCATCTGAGCAACCAGCAGTGCCGTAACAGCTGGTACTGACCCTGGAGGGGACAGCAATGATAACTCAGTGCAACTGTGCTCCTCACCGTTTTCATGAGTACTTGTAGCTAACGCTGCCAGACTCCTTCCCTGCCTTCTTGGTTTTGGCTCTCGTGTCAAAAAGCTGTTCTGAAAAATTCCCGTTGAACCTGCTTGAGTGCTGAGGGCAGCGGGTTTAAAAATAAATACAAGCTCAACGTAGGACCAGTTCTGCTCCTATTCCTGGCAGAGGGGATTTATGATGGGAACAGGATTAGGCCTCCAGAAGTGCCTTTTATGTTCCGTCCCTGGGGCAGTTTGTGTGGATACCACTTTCTTGTGGAAGGTGGATGGACTGTGTGCGCTCACAGTTACTTCTGTATAACCGAGGCGTGTGCTCAGCGTGGCTCGGGGATGTTGGCAAATGGAGCAAAGGGATGCGGCTACTTGTGTGACAGAGCGGTGGTGAAGCCGCGTGTTAGTGCTGCCGGCTGCTTGTCGGGGTCATTGCCTGTCTGAGTTGGTAGGTATTTGGCTTTACTGGGAGCTGTTGGCTGCTAGTTGACTTGCCTGTATTTCAAAACAGAAATAGTGTGTCCAGCTCTGGGTCCTCAGCACAGGACGGACATGGACCTGCTGGAGAGGGCCAGAGGAGCCCCAGAAATGATCCGAGGCTGGAACAGCTCTGCTGGGAGGACAGGCTGAGAGAGCTGGGGTGTTCAGCTGGAGAAGAGAAGCTCTGGGGAGACCTTATTGTGGCCTTTCAGTGACAATAAGAGAGAGGGGGACGCATCTTTAGGACGGTGTGTTATGACGGTTTTAAAGTAGAAGAGGGGAGATTGAGGCTGGACATAGGAGAGAAATTTTTTACCCTGAGGGTGGTGAGAGCCTGGCCCAGGTTGCCCAGAGAGGTGGTGGATGCCCCATCCCTGGAGACATCCCAGGCCAGGCTGGACGGGGCTCTGAGCAACCTGAGCTGCTGAAGATGTCCCTGCTCATGGCAGGGGTGGCACTGGGTGAGCTTGGAAGGTCCTTCCAACCCAAACTATTCTATGATTCTAAAAACTGGAGCTATCTGCTAAGATCAGCTGTCCATAGGTACTACGGCAGCAGGCTTTACAGGCTGTCTGCCCTGAGAATTTAAGATCAGAAAAAGAAAGAAAACCAATGTATTTTCCTTTAATGCTATTTTGATCCTCTCAGAAAAATCCTTTGCGAACGGGGCTAGCAAATACATGAGGTTTCAGTACTTGTGTATGGGTCCATTTCATGCCTTCCTCATGCATGTGTGCACCTCTTCTTTCCATGGGGGTGTGGGGAGTTCTGGAGCTCAGTGTCAGCACCTGCCCAGCAGCCCTGCTGGGGGTGACCGGGCTCTAGTCTGGACCTCCAGACGGGAACCTGGTTTCCCCACTACCTTGCTGGCTTTGGGTGAGCTTGGGAAGTCCAGTAAGTTAAAATTTTTGAAATCTGTGGCAATTACACACCTAAACTCCTTCTGAGCCTGTCCGTTTGTTTATTTATTTATTTTTCCGTTGGTGCTTTGGTTCATTATCTGCAAAATACTAATACCTGTTTTTGAAATATCAGCATTAGGCTCTGGGAAATACTTGCTGCTTACAGTAGAGGGGACCACGTAAGCTGCAGTGGCTGGGTCGAGGTGACTACTGGTGTTTCGGGCTGCTTTGAAGGATGGTTATTTGCGACAAATCCCTGAGTTTTTGTTGACTCATGACTTATATTTTGGTTTTATTCAGCTTTTTTTTTTTTTTTTTTNTTTTTTTTTTTTTTTGGTCCTTTCTGTGGGCTTCAACAGCTGAAACAGCATCGTCTTGCCATACGGCATTTTCAGCTGAGTCTGGTGTTTGAAATGGCAACGCTGCTAAATGTTTGTGACTTGTTTTTAGAACAGCATTTCAGCTGCCAGTTTCCTTAAGAAAACAAAAACAGTATGCGAAGTAAGAAATACAAATAAAGGAGAGGCTTTAAAATACTTGTGATGTAAAAAAATAATAATCAAACTAAACAAAAAGGGTTCAGAAGACGTGCTAAATTTAGCAAAATTTATTGAATAGGAAAGTAACATTTAAGCATATGTGCTCCTTGATTCCCTTCACCTTCTTTCCTACAGCCCACACATAAACTCATTGATTATATTTTCTCTTAAATGAGCTGTTTCCGAAAATTTTGTTTTCTCTAGTAAAAAGTTTGGATGCTCCCAGAAGAGGAGCTGCCACATGGTGGGGGAAACGAGAGCTCCCAAATAATCTACCTTCTTGCAAAGTGCTGAAGAATCTTTCTTCCAAGAAGAAAGGTGGGACTTAGGGCATCAAGAATAACTGTTCTGAGGGTGTACTCTGTGCTGGCATGATCTTATTACATAGTGTGTGTGCATATGTGTATATGCATTTATCATTACATATCGTTTCGCATTTACAGTGTAATAACTCCCTGTTGTTATTGCTGTTGTATTATTAGGTGTTTCTGCAGGCGTGTCGGTGCGTTGATTGTTTTAGCACCTCCAGCTGAAGATAAGTGTTTCACCTCAGCGGAGAGACGCTAAAGCTCAGAGAACTTCCTGCAGGGAAAAAAAAACCCCACACCAGGTCAAATGTTGAATACACAAAAGTAACATTTTCTAGAGCAACTAGTTGAATGAAGAGTCTGTGGTGCTGGTTTTGATGAACCGTAGGCTCTAAATGATGAAAAACTCAGTTTAGGATAATCAGACTAGAGGAGGAAAGGTGTTGGAAACACGGTGTTAACGTAAAAGGAGCAGAGCCACAGAGGACGAGACCACGTGGAGAATGGAGCAGATCTGATCGTGTCGCAGAGTCCTCCGCAGCCTTTGTTAAGTCAGGTACACTAAAATCCTCAAAGGCAGTTAAGCACCAAAATACCTTTGGAGTTTGGCTTCAGTCCATATATAAATCTTTTTTTTAACCTCCCCACTCCCCTGCTTGCTATTTTTACAGATGTAGCCAGAGCTCACGTTTTTATAAGTTTGCCACCATTATCTCTATGTTCTTTCCAGTATTTATTAATTTATGTAGTGCTGTGTCTTGCGTGACCTGTGTTCTTTGCTCCTAGCTGCATGACCTCTGCTATTAAGCTGTCTCTAGTTAGAAGTCTGTATTAATAAGTGCTACAGATTAGCCTGAGTAATTTATCTATTTTCCCAGCCCGCTCGGATTTTTTGACAGCTGTGCATTTTACAAGCAGTGACTTTTATATTTGCTTCTAAATCGTAGATGAAAGTTGTTGAGTATCCCTGGGATAAAATGAGATCCCTGCAGGGAAAATACCTCATCGGGTGATGAATCCCCATTTACACTTCTTGAGATCTATCAATGTAAATAGTACTTAAATATTTTTTGATGTAGTACCTGTGAAACTAATTTGAATGTGGTCCTTTAAGAAAAAAAAAATTATTACCTATTTTTGTTGTAGACCTAAAGATGAGCTTGATCTTCAAATTTTCGTTGAGTCACTGAGGGATGTGTTAGTTCTCGGGGTGAATAAATTTGAGACCAGTTTTAGTGATCAAATCCATAGCTCAGTGTGGAATATATTCAGCAGCAGTGCATTCAATGGACAGAGCAAATAGTGGGAGCTTTGGCACTCTAGTGCGATTAAAGGGTAGATAGTAACTCTGATGGAAAAATATCACGAACTGAGGAAGAAAACCCAGAGAATTTCTGTGGAAATATTACCAATTTTTTTTTTTTCCTTAAAAAAATTGAATGCAGTTTTTGTACAAAAAGTGAGGAGTTTGCATTGATGCTGCTTTAACCTTTGTAAAAAGAGATAGGGGGAAATTGTGTAAAGCTGCACCTGTTGTAAAGTGTGTGTGAGGGCTACGTCTGAGAGCTTCTAGGGCAGCTTGAACTTGCATGTTCTCCAGCTGACAGAACCTTTGTACTACAAGAAGTTCTCAGTCACAAGGGGCATCTCGTTAGTCCGTAGCAGATTTATGTGCTGAAACATTATTGAAGGAAACCTCCTTAGCGCTGGTGTGGCAGATAATGCAATACTTCTGTGTAGCTTTTTAAAGTCAACTTAGCAGAGTGCTTGTCCTGCCGATGGGAGAAATCAATACGGCCCTTTGCTCTCTTCCCTTAAATCACGTGAGCAGCCTGTCAGATGTGATGCGCCGCACTGGACAAACCAGAAATTATTAGCGACTCGCTGGAAATTTAGCTTTATATCGTGAGTAATTTTATTTGTCCAAACCTTCTTCCTCACCAGAATGTCAAGACTGCCTTTGGTGAGTAGAATAGAGCTTTTTACTTCAGGATAGGTCCACGTTCATACCCAAATAAAAGTTACTTTTAAATTATTTTTTTTTAATTCTGTGATACGCTCTTCTGTGCTGCTCAGGGACTTAAAAACTGAGAAGCGTAGAGGTCCACAGAGACTCTGATGTTGTTTGCGCATCCAGTGAGTGCTCCCAGTTCCCAACCACCGTCTGGGAAAGCTGCCGTACTGGTCCAGTTGCTTTTAACAGTCGATTAAGATAAAATACATTTTGATAAAGCATTTTTTTTGACACCTGCGTTACCCACCATGCTGCTACCTGTTTGTTTGCATTTTAACATGAAGAACTGCGTTAAGCACATTGGATACATTATCTTTCTCTGCCGCCTGTAATTTGGAGGTTTATACATTGATGTACAACAAACACCAAGATTAAATTTGGGCTAATGGGAAATGATTTTGGACTTAAGTTACACTGACCATAAAACGTGATGAGATCTGGCACTCGGTTTAATGGTGCCGAAGGGTGGGATGACATGTAATCTAATGGCGTCCAATTGTATGGTACGGCATAAAGCACTAATATTTTATGTAAGCTTAAAAAAAAGAAAGCAGCTCAGTTATATCATTCAGTGTTTGTGCACAAACATGCATATACCTGTTTATACGGCTGTATGTTAAAGCAGCAGGCCACACCGTTTCTTAAATTTCTGTATTTCAGTATTCTAGGAGAGTGTTTCCCGTACTGATATAATAATCACTCACCTCTCGTCTTGCAGCTTTTTGACTCAACGTAGCCGTGGAGCTTCCCTTTAAACCACAGTCATTTCTTTAAAACCTGTTTGATCTGTCAAGTAGGTGTAGCCTGTGTCAGACACGAAGAAGACAGCAGACTTGGCTCTGACAGATGATACAAATGCAGGGAAGTTAATTGACTTCGCCAGGGGAGAAAATTCTTCCTCCCCCTCGTTTCAAATGCCAAACAACTTTTCAGGGGTGGGGAGGGAAACAGGAAGAACACAGGGCTTTTCTACTAGGTGCTTTCTGTGCTTTATTTTTATTTTTACGTTAAAAAAACCCCAAACTTTATTTAAGCTTTCAGAGATACAATAATAAACTCAACTAGCTCAGTTGCACCTTTGTTTCGGGATTCCCAGACCTCACAAATCCATTGTCCATCTGTGGTCCTCTAGGATTTTCTGCCTATTTTTGTGAAGATACAAACTTTCTGGAGACTACGAAGCAGTGAAGTCCTAGACTTTTTATTTTTTTCTGCCAATTTTGGCCCTTCTGCTTCTTTGACTTCGTATTGCTATAATTGAGACCCTGTCAAAGTCAACAGGTTTCTGTCACATATTAAGTTTCTAGGATTTGGAAGGCAAAGGGAAGGGCCGGGCTTTTTACTTTGTTGGTTAATCCCCGGTCAGGACTGCAACCTGTCTCCTGTTTGAAGCTTCGCAGTTTTGTGTTCCAGCGCCACACGATTCTTTTACAGAAATTTCCCATCAGTGGAAGAAGGAGCCAACAAGGCTGTCATGGTAGAGCTTATTGTTTTGAGGAATAAAACTCATTTTTTGCGCTCTGACACCTTTTGCTCCCCCAGTTTCTGGTTTTAGCTTGTGGGTTTTTCCCACTGCAACGCATGATAAGTGTTATAGCCAAGAAATGATAAGATAAATAATAAAAAGGGATTGAGGTAGGCAAGTTTTTATTCTATATCACCTTCTTCTGAGGTCGTGATGGGTGACAGAGCACAGTGGTGAGCAGCACGTACGTATTCATGCCTGGACACATTCACACGAATGTTCCGCATGCCCGACAGAGCATCTGTTCTGCGATTAAAAGGGTCTCTGTCTCTGCGATATGTTTAATATTAAAGTTCATCTGTAGTGAAACTGGGTAACCAGACTGTGTCCCCCCTCTCCGGTAAGTACTACAGGTGTTCGCACGTTGCAGTAGAACAAAGCTTGGGGTCTTACTGTTTAACTCTTACAGCTTTTTCAAGAGTTTGTTGCTAAATCTGAGTGTGTTTATATTTTATGTGGTTGGGTTTTTTTGTTATTTATTGCTGTTGGTTGCTTTACCGAAGTGCCTATGAACATATAATAATGCAATTCCATCATATTAGACCCTGTACAGTGATTTAGAGGTGTGCGGAGGAACAGTCCATGCCCCAAACTGCCTGAAGTATAGAGGGTGTCATCTTTAAAAGAAAAAAATGGAATAACACACAACAGGAACAAACTAGCTGTCTTTTATTTCTCCTGCGCTTGACTCTCTTCTTGCTAAATGTGGCAATACTAGCAAAACTTTTCATTCTCTTGGCTTCTACCTGTCAGTATAACTGTTCCAGACTTTTCAGTGGCAAAGAACTCGACTCAGTTTGTGGATTCCAACTTTTTCCTCATCCTTGCATCTGCTTTTGGTGCCTTAAAACCCAGATGTTTTCAGATTGACACAATATTGATCACAGTTGCATTTGGCTAAATTTGAGGTTAGTTTACAGGAGTCAATGATGAAATCTCATGTGATGCTCTTTTGGACATCAGGCATGCATTATCTTTAAAATAATGTTTTGAGAAACTTTATTCAGCCAGTAAATGTGCTTTTATTAAAACAAGCCCTTGGTATGCATAATTTAGATTTGGAATGTTGTTACGTTTCTTTTTTCACATTTCTTGAAGTGTACTTTCAATTTAGCTAAACAACATTCTATTTAGGGCATAATGTCAAGAAAAAGATTTGTAATTCTGGCAGCAAATGCTGTAGCATTATAATTATGCCATAAGCATTCAATGTTTTTCCATCATAAGCTGGCTATAATCCCAGTTCTGGAATACAGCTTTCTTGTTGCTCTTTCTTCAAGTGAAGGTGTAGTTTTGTCCACAGAAATAGTTTCTTGAAGTCCACCATTTGGGTTAGTGATGTACTAAAGTAGTTCAGAAAGAAAAGTTTGTCTTTCCCTCCAAAGTCAGAAATGATTTTTGAACTATTCTTAAAGGAAGTTCACTTTAAGAATGAGTTAAGACAGCAGGTAGTGTTCAGAAACAGTCTTGGTTCTTGCATATATTAGAATATTGCGCTCATTTAACCATCTTAATTTTAAAATGGGAACTAGTTAAACCTACATTGCCTAGAGATGTTAACATACCTATGATGTGTTGTGGATTTTAAAGCAAAAGTGGTGTACTCAGGAGTCAATACTGAGACCAGTACTGCTCAGCCTGATGGGAGCAAGAGCACCCTCAGCAAGTTTGCTGGTGATATAAATAAAGTTCAGAGGAGCAGCTCGTGCACCAGATGGCTGTGCTGCCCTTCAAAGGGACCTTGGCAGGCTGGAGAAATGGTCTGACAGCAATTTAGTGAAGTTCAGCAAAGAGAAATGCCAAGTCCTGCACCTGGGGAGGAATAACGTCGTGCACCAGCACAGGCTGGGACTGACCAGCTGGAAAGCAGCTTTGCACAGGAGGCCTTGGAGCACACCGAGCTGACCAGGAGCGGTGACGTGTCCTTGTGGGGAAAAGAGCCAATGGTCTCAAGGGCTCCGTCAGGCAAAGCATTGGCAGCCGGTCGAGGGAGATGATCCTGTCCTGATAGGACAAGGGGTGATGGTTTTAAACTAAAGGAGGGGAGATTCAGGCTGGACATGAGGTAGAAATTTTTTACACTGAGGTTGGTGAGAGCCTGGCCCAGGTTGACCAGAGAGGTGGTGGATGAACCATCCCTGGAGACATCCCAGGCCAGGCTGGACGGGGCTCTGAGCAACCTGAGCTGGTGAAGATGTCCCTGTCATGGCAGGGGTGGCACTGGATGAGCTGGGAAGGTCCCTTCCAACCCAAACTATTCTGTGATTCTATGATTCCCTTCTGCTCAACGCTGGCGAGAAACACAACTGAGGTACTGGGTCCAGTCCTGGGCTCCCCAGTGCAAGAGATGTGGACGTACTGGAGTGAATAAGGACTTGGGGAATCTGTCGTGTGAGGTGAGATTGAGTGACCTGGAACTGTTTCATCTGGAGAAGGAAAGGCTCAGAAGGATCTTGTCAGTGTGTGTAAGTACCTGATGGAGGGCAGAGAGCAAAGGGGACAGAGCTAGACTTTTCTCAGTGGTGCCCAGTGAGAAGACAAGAGGCAAAATGTAATACAGACAATTCTATTAAAACCTGTTTACTGTGAGGCAGATGAAACGCTGGAACAGGTTGTCCAGAGAGTTTATGAAGTCTTCCTCCTTGGAGATGTTCAAAACCTGCTTACCTGACCCTGCTTTGAACAGGGGGCTGGACTGGGTGGTCTCCAGATGTGCCTTCCAGCCTCAGCGCTTCTCTGCTTTGTGGCCTTTATGTCCTTCTGCTCTGACTCTGCATGAGAAGATGAGGAAAAATTCATATAATAATCTCTGCATCAAGATATGTAAAATAACTCTAGATGAATTTTAAAAAGAGAGATTATTTCTCTCAAATTGAGGACTTCTAAACGAGAACCCACTAGAAGGTGTCCATTTGTTTTCAGGCTACCTTTATCTTCTTAGTTACTTTTTGGAGAGGTCTCAGAGGTTGTCCATGAGGGCAGTCCACCAGTTTCTTAGATGCTGAGGCTTGACTTGGCGTCAGGTGTGTGCTTGGTAACATGGAATCAGTGGAGCTACATTGGTGTAAGTCATGATGAGGAACAGCTGTGAGTCAACTTGAGGTTTGGAAGAGGTGATCTAGTTTTAAATTGGCTTTCTGTTCATACATTGCCCTATCGATGACATGCTTTCACTACTGAGTTTAGACTTTCCAGGAAGAGTCAAATACTGAAGTAAAAACCTACATCTTTCTCATAAAATAGGAGCAAATTGTGAAATTGTCCTGCTGGTCCCCTGCGCTCCCTTGTCTGCTGCTGTGGTGGAGAGAGCTTTGGTCTGACCCAGTAAGGCTTTCCTCATGTTAATCTCCTCTTCTAGTTCTTATTCAGGGTACAATACTGAACTTAGATAATGCTAACCAGAAAATTATCCAATTGTCTGTAGCAAAGTGAATAGCATTTGCTGGTTTTTGTAGCGAAAAGCAATCGTGCTTGTTGTGCCTTTGATCTCTATAAAGTGCTCTGATGTGGTGAGATCATCTTGAGGAAGCACTAACAGGTCTTGAATATTGTATTCAAGTGGATGTAAAAGGAAGAAGGAAAAATGGCCTTGAATTTGTGCTTATTGTGATAATTCATTTCAGTCGACATGCAGCTTGTTTTTCAAAGTTGCTGTGCTTGACTTGGTATTGGAATGGGATATCGGCAAATTACTTTATTAGTTTTCGCTGAAAATAGATGTCTTTCAGCTTTTCACTATGGCGCTAGTTTTGCCTTCCAGATCATTCAGACTGCTGTCTTCCCTTTCAAAACTGATTTTCTTTATTGGTGTATTTGTTTATGTGTCTTGATAATCCTTCCAGTTACTGCTTCAGAAGATGTGGGAAGGGGAAAAACGCTCGTTCCCTGAAGGTTGCTGTAAACCAGTCATTGCTCGTACGATACTCGATGAATGAAATATTTCCATACACCATAAAACTTTATCTCAAAGAAAGTCGTGAGAAGTTAAAATAACGGTAAATAATCTGCAGACTAACTCTTGCAAGGGCTAAATAGCCTGGCCTTGGTCCAGGAAGGCACTTAACAATGTGCTTAACTTTAAGCGCATTGAATATTCTTACTGGCATGAGTGAAAAATCAATGAGGCTACTCGCATGCTTAAAATAAGACATGTGCTTAAGTGTCTTTCTGGACCTGAGCCAGAGCATTCGGCCTGCGAGATGGGCTGAACTCTAATTGTGGGCAAAAGCCAGTAGTGTTTCATTTTGCTTGTCTTATGTGTTCCTGAAGAATTCATTGATATTGTCTGTGTTTATTTTAATTGGCCTCCATTTCCCATCTGAGCCCGACCAACTCCAAAGCTCGGGGAGTAAAATAGATGTGCAACTTAGGGCTGTCAAACAGCTTGTCAGGGATAGTACTTAGGCTGTATATATTGCTATAGAGCAAGAACTGAACTTCAGAAAAGCTGGGAAAAGATGAGGTGAAACGTGATTGTTTTCTTTGGTAGCCAAGGTTTTAATATAGAGAGAAAATGAAGAGGAGAGAAGAGAAGGGCTGGTGACACGTCGCACCTTTTCAGTTAACATAGTTGCTTCTTAGGAAACGTTGAAGAATGCAGACAGATGCATTAATAATCTGCTGGCAGTGGCTGTAGCCTTGGCAAGTGGGCTTTCCTACCTACTATTGATTTTTCTGACTCTCGGGCAGCGATTTGCAATGGGTGGCTTGATCCCTCACCCTCGAAACGGGCAGCGGGGCGAGTTGTCACGGCCAAAGTGATTTTTACTTTCTAGCCAATCCCTCCTGTTTCTTCAACAGTGTCTTTTCCTGCTTAGACGACAATTTCCACTGCTGACAACTGCGGATGATAAAATATACTATATTTAAACACAAAGAGCCGCCGTGTCTAGAGGTGCAAAATAACCCAGCACAGGGTACTGAGCTCTTTGTTGGCACCAGCGACCCTTGTAGAACCCAACCCGCAGGCACTGTCACTCTGGGATGTTGCTGGTTGGCAAGCGTGAAAGCACTGAAGCCACAGCGATCTGGAAGAAATCTTTGCTGTCAACTTTAACTTATTTATCTAAGGAACCTGCGTGTCCTTCTCCCACCATCCCTTTTTTGTATTTTTCAACATCTAGATATTGGTTATCTTCTACTTTTCTTCTCGATGTTTGTGGCTTTCTCCTTACACCTGACATTGCTCTTTGCTTTATTTTCTGTCCAGGTCACAGCCCATGCAGCAAATGCTTCACCACCTTTTAGTTGTGATTGCTGGTATTTTTTTCACCTGCTTTTTTTTACTGGAAATAAAAATGTTTGTTCCCTTATATATATTGGATTTAGACTAGATAAGGGAGAGAAACTTAAGGAGTAGTTGAAAAGAGGTTGACCAGAATAAAACAAAATCAAGCATAAACACTTTTTAAAGGGTTAAATACGTAAAACTAGAAGAAACCAGTTGACGCCGTGGAATTTTGTATGTAATGACAAAAGCATCACCTGCAAATGCATCTCTGTGAGATGCCATTTTTAGGAGACCTCTTCCCCTGTGAGTCTTAAGCAGTTTTGAATGATTTGCTGGTAGGATGTTGGTTTCCTTTCTGCTGCAGAAGTGTGCCAGCTATAGCACTCCAAGCTCAGTTTTAAGTATCTTTCAAGGTAACTAGCAGTGTATGTTTTTAATGTGTACTTGCCTTAATGGCCACTCATTTCTTTAAACTGTGAATTCCCCTTTTACTTAAAACTTAATAGAATCACTTGTCACATACGGAGTGTTACCTGAATTGAATAAGAGGTGATTTAAGGTTCAAGGTTAGAAGGTGGATTCAGATTCAGGGATAGCCAACGATCTTTTGAACAGTGAAATGATGTGCAATAAAGATATCAGAGCAGAATTAGAACCGGAAGAGTCGGTAGAAAACTGTATTTTATAGCTATTTTCCTTTCAGCTGTTTTCCCCTTAGCTTTTTAAAAAAGTGGCTGTCGACATCCATGAGCGTATCTGTTCGCAGGTGTCTTCGATGTGACAGAGCCTTCTGCCACCTAGTGTTAATGTGAGTTCTCTCCTCAGCAGGGAATCACCAGATAATTTGTTAAATGTCATTATTTATTACTAACCCCCCCTGATTGCTAGGCACTCTTTGTGAGCGCTTTAAAAAGCAGTTTCTGCACCAGAGGGTTGCAGAATCAATCCAATCGGTAGGCACAGCTTCCTTGGGTGCGTTTATTGAGGATGCAGTTTGCAAGGTGGGTCAAGTTGTTATACAAATAATCTGTGAAGAACCTGAGCCATCGTGAGCGTCACTCCTCTGGAACAACTCGGTTAGCACTGTTCTCCCCCAGGTAAAACAGAGGGATTCTGCCCGACTCAGCTCATTTCTGCTTTGATATCTGTGCTCCGCTGCTTCAGGAAATTGTGTTCAACTGAATGCAGCGGCAAATAAAACATAATTTAACAGAAATTATAATAAAATAAAGAATTATTCCATTTAGACACTTAATTCATTGTCTTTTCAGAAGAGTAAAATGAAAATCTCCCGTCATCACTGCTTCTTCCCCTCTAGAGATTCCACCAGGGCACAATAGAGAAGGACAATAAAATCCAGAGAATTGCACCCAGATTTCACAATAGAAATGTCAAACTGTTAAAGTAGAAAAATAGGCTTGATGATACTTCATATTTAAGGCAAATAATAATACTTCCTACCATATGTTGACAGATAGGAGGAAAGTGCTTTGGATTGAAGGAGTGTTAATATTTCCTTCATTCCCCTGTGAAAATATTTACAAGAGAACAGAACAACTTGTTTCCCTTCTCCATCCACCTCTGTCTTTGCTCTGGGATACCGAGTGGTCCCTTTGCAGGTTGGGTTTGGGGACCTCAACCAAAAGGCTGCCCAGGACTTGGGCAGGTACTTCTAATTCTTAGCCCAGCCAGGATTTTGGGGAGAAACCCTCACTCCTCGCTCCTGCCCTCCTCTTTTCGCCATCCCTCCTCTTCCAGGCCTTCCTGAGGAGCAGATGCCGGCGTGGCTGGGAGCTGTAAACCTGATCCTCAACATCAGAGCGAAACACAGACCTGAGCAGCAGCACCCAGCACCTGAAGAAGCCAAGGGTCTAATGCATTAGAGCATTAGTCAGCTGTGATACCAGGCAGGCTGGTTTTTTCCACTTTCTTTTGACCTGAGCAGTCTCATCTTCTTTAAATAGTGTCATTCAAACTGCAGTCTTTTTGCTTTCGACAACTACGCTTTTCAAATACTGCCTCAAGAAAATAGCTTTGGGTTCTTATTATCTCAAATGAATAAGTACGAGCACAGAGCAAGTTATTCATTTGAGATAATTATTAGGTTTGGCAGCTTACTTATCTGATCAGTATCAGAGGTTAAAAACCCTCTAGAAATTCTTGCGCATCTTGTGCTGTTTTGTTTGAGTCATTAAACTGGAATTACCATAGGATGTGAAATCCTTGCTGCTCTATCAGAGCGGAGGATGCTGCATCACAGTGAAAACAGAATAGACTGGCTGGCCTGGAGAGACAATATTTTCAAAGCTGAGGCTGTATACAGGCTTTTCTTTATTCAGGTGGTGTTTTTTCCATCAGAATTGCTTTGGGGGCAAAGCCTGTGGCTGTGTTAAATGCATTTCTGGTGTTATTCTCCTGATCTTTGTGCTGGCAGGGGGAGAGGATGGTGTTTCTTTCCGCTCAGGTCCGGCCTCATTGTCCCCACTGAGTTTGGTGCCCTGTGGTGGCATTTCAGAGCTGGGCAGCAGGGCAGGTAGATGGAGGAGGCAAACTGGGGGGGCGTAGGGGTGGAGGAGGTTGTCACCTGTGCCAGACAGTCCTGAGCTCTGCAGTTGTGGTGTGATTGTGATAACCTTGTGGTCTGTTGACACAGAACGGCGCGTCAAGCAAAATGGTACTGAAAAAGGGGGGAAAAATGTCTCTGCGCATCTCCCTCCTCTTTCTGTCGTTGTTCCTGCCTGAGCGCTCTGCTCAGAAAGGGCTCTGGTTGCTTCACAGCTCGGTGATGTCCGTGGAAGCTGGTCCAGGAGGAATGTCACATAGTTCACCCAGAACCCCAGTTCATCAGTATGGGTTGTTTGCCATGCACTGGGGGATTTGTGGTACACAGTGAGGTGTGTGCAAGTCGGAGAAAAAGGCAGAGAGTTAAGAAACAGCAGGGAGCTATTGTCCTAAAATGATAATTTGTGTGTCCAGAATAACTATCTTTCAGGATAAAAGTTGTCTTGTCTCTCTTTGCCTGCAGAAGAGATGCTGTATTCCTGGGGGTCAAACCCAGAGAAAGGTTCCCCAGCCGTGGAATTTCTTTAAGATTTCTTTAAGACTGAACTTACCCTATCCTTATTAAAAAAAAAAAGATAAGACTGTGAAAACAATCCTGACTCGGGTAGTAAGTTAGAAAACAATGGTTAACTTCCTCAGAGTAATAATAATTATTTAAACATATCCATGTTCTTCTGGTGACCTTTGTCCTAAATGTTGCATTGTAGGAGGAAGAGTGGAGGTGGAAGACAGGGGGAAAGATGAAAAATTTGAAGAAAGATCCGTGCCAAAACATTTCAGTGACACGTTAAAGAGGGGGCTGCTTCGCAGTCGCAGAAATGATGGCTTAGCCACTGAAAAGAATAAAAAAAAGACGCTATTACAGCTGAGAAAGAGGCCCTTGCATTCAATGACATTCTTCTCAGGGTCAAGTGCGAGTGGAGCCTGATTTAGTCACAGACTAAATGTAGCTGCAGCTCTGCCGTCCCCAGGTGTCATCTGTCCCGCTCCTGCAGCGCGAGCGCTTTGCCGGTGCCGGCCGGGGCTGCAGTGTCCTTGCGGCACAGCGGGGCCGCTCAAGGGTGCGAAAACGCTTCCCTTGCAGTTGCTCGAGCAGCTCCTGCGCCGGCCGATTGATTTACTGGATCTGGAAGTTCAGGCCTGGAAACCTGAGCGAGGGAGAATGCGCCCGGCGCGGTGGCGGGGCGGAGGACAGACAGCTGGCGGGTGACCTCGGGAGGTGACAAATGGGGGACCAGGTGCCTCCGTGTCTCCCCAGGCCTCTGCCGGCGGGGGCACCGGTGTCGGAAGTCACTGGTGCTGAGCGAAGGCTTCCCGTGAGCAAAGTTTCCAGAAATAAACGTTAACCTTTTGTTACCAGCTGCGTACGTGGGGATAACGAATTCGAGCAGCTATTGATGGAGTGGAGCATCTCCCGTGTGAGGAAAGGCTGAGGGAGCAGGGGCTCTTTAGACTGGGGAAGAGGAGACTGAGGGGTGACCTCATTAATGTTTATAAATATGTAAAGGGTGAGTGTCAGGAGGATGGAGCCAGGCTCTTCTCGGTGACAACCAAGGATAGGACAAGGGGCAATGGGTGCAAACTGGAACACAGGAGATTCNAAGAATTCAAGCAAAAATCCATTCAGTTTCAAGGGAAAAATGAAATTCATCCAAATGTGTGGCGGTGGCGCATATTTCGGAAACGGCAGCGGGAACGTGCGGTACTGAGATGTGCAGTGAGCAACAAGCAGCAAACTATTCACACAGCATCATTAGTGATGGTTCTTGAGTGGCGTGTATAGAGCCATTAAAACCACTAAGTATATTACTAGGGAGAAAGTGGGATGTGAGGAAGCCCCCCCAACAACTGAAGACAAGTCCGTGTAGAACTTGTATAAAATATCCTTTATTCAGTTGAAACACATGAACTAAAATAAATGGTGTAGCCTTTAGTTTTCCTTTGCTTGTGAAGGATTAATGTGTTTGCAGGTTCTGCTTTCCAATTCCCTTTTTTATTTTAAAACAGGCAGTCACTTGCTAAAACGGCGAGAACTTTCAGATTATCATTGTCTCAAATCTGCCCTGTCACAGCACAGAAATCTATAGACCATGGTGACTTATACCAGCTGAAAATACGCCTCCTTTCTCTGAAGTCTGACAATTGGGGATTGGTGTACTCTAGCAGCTTCAGTTTGCTTATTTTCATTTTTAATTTTATTTTTTTTTAACTAAAAAACCTCCAACATGGTCTCTGTCATTACTTTAACTTTTGAAGGTGCGTTCAGGTTTTCCTGCATTAGCTCAGATCACTGAATTTACAGCAAAGACAGGAATGGCTGCTGCCTTGCGCTGGTATTTACGTTTTCTAAGGTTTATACTGTTACACCTCATCGGAAGTGATGCTGCCTGGTCAAACGTTAAGAGAACCTGATTCAGTGTAGCATTTGATTATTATCAAAGGAAATCTGCAGGCACTCATGGTGAATTCTGGGCTCACGTGTTTATCAAACATGTACTGGACCGACGCACACGAATTCTCGTCAAATGTAAATCTCCAGCTTGCATAACTCCTCAGTGGAAAGAAGAGGTTCATTTAACTTGTTAACACTTTTAATGTCGTCCACAGGCGTCATTGGATTTGCAGTTCCCTTGATGATGGGGACAGGTCACCTTGTGCCATTTCAAGGGCTTGTGTCCCATTTACGAGTGGTCTTCACATCTACAGTGCTTTAAGTGGGTAGTCGTATAGTCTGTGGTCTTTCTCCGCATGAAATAATTCTGTCGAGCCTGGTGCCTTCTTGGGTAGGACCCTGTACTGGGGCTGGAGTTGTCTGAAAAACAATGGTTGTTATGGCAGTACCTGCAGAAACCTGTTTGCACAGCAGGACCGGCACTCTGCAGAAAATGGAGAAAAAGCAAATTAGGTCGGAGTGATACAAAGCTTCCTTTATTTTATAACATATTTGCCATATTAGTTTCCTGCCTTTACACTTTAAAACATCCACTTCTTTTAAAACCGTATCAGTTGGTTTCTATGGGGCAGAAGGCATTTTTCCTTCTTCTTTGGTCTTTTTTACTCCAGGCTTTTTCGTCCCACCTTGAGGAAATAGCATCGGCTTCTCGCTTATTCCAAAGGCAAATGGTTTTCTGTGTGTTAAATAAATGTAGGGAACCGATTCTGGTCTCACATCTAGTTAAAAAATAGAGTGGGAGCAGAACTGAAGTGCTAGGAAAATGCTGGAGAACCAGGTGCTCTCTAAAACTTTTATTGCTTTGAACTTTTTGTACCAGTAGAAGAGGTTTTGTGTGTGTTTCTTGGTGTTTTCTTTCTTAGTGGGGTTTTTGTTTGGTCGGTTTTGTGTGGGGATTTTTTTTGTGTTTTTATCTTAATGACACATTCACCTAGGAGCACTGAAGATGTATTTTGACGTAGCTGTCACAAGGAAATTTCCCTCTATTCCATCCCCCGATATATTGACTTTTCCGTGGAAATGTTTGTTCTCTGGGGTCTGGATTTTATCACAAGAAGAGGAAGTTTTCAGGAAAAGTAGCATGGGAAATTTTGATTGTTTTCTTTCCCCCACCAAGGGTGGCTTCTTTGACTTTGTGCCTTTGCATTTAAAGATTTTTCTCCTGCCGGGTTCACTACTGTACTCACTAATGTCACAGGTAATTTGTAATAAAATCTCTGATATAGGTAATTAGATATATCTTACAGCTTACGTATGCGTTTCACCGTTAAAAGAGGAAACAGTTTATGTGAAACATCAAATAAAAGTGCCTCAGTTTTGATGTTAAACACTCCGGAGATTCCTTTATTGGTTGCTGTTGTGCCTGCCGGGTGAGGAGCGAAGCGGCTGCTGCGGGAGCAGGAGCCCCGAGAAAAGAGGAATAATTCATCCCCGATTTCTACCTTTGGGGTCAGGACTGGCTTTATCAGAGACAGCTGTTTCATGGCTGATATTACTCTTGTTTTTTCCTCTTTCAGTGTCTGGTAGCAGATTTCTGTGCTGTGCCATCTTAGCTGTGGCAGATCTGCTTTATTTTAATTTTAAAGAACTTCGTTTTCACCACTACACAGTTGACATGTGCTCCTGCCCAGAGGCACTCTGACTGCGTTCGAAACAAATGGCTGTTTAGAAAAAGTAGATGGAAGAGGCTAAAAAGAATCACTAGAGTCCCAGATTTCCTTGATTGATTTTGGTGGGTTGGAGGTTTCTTGGCTTTTCTGCTGGGAAAAGTTATTTCTGGTAGAACAGAGTTCTTCACTTAAAAGACCTAAAACTGAGAAATAAAAGTTCTAGGAGCCGTGAACTCAAACTCTAAATTAAGAATTTTTTTTCTTAAATCATTACTGCAACAGAGACCCATTAGAGTCAGTAGGCATCTGATGTTGAGGAATTTATTGCGGAGACTTTAACTCTTATTGGAAAGTTGGTTGAAGTTTCCCACTGAAGTAAAGGGGGGAAGAAACGCTCCAACATCATTTAAGTACAGATATGCTTATTTCCAAGAAATGGAAATGTCTTCAAAGCTTCTTCTGTAGCCAGAGCTGCACTGTGATGTATTTCGATGGACTTTTCCTTGTACCCCTGCACTATGGGCTGTATTTGGTCTTGTGCTGCCGCAAGATTAACAGGTGACATAATCTGGTTAAAAATATATTCTCTTTCTGTCTGCCTTGGGATCTGTTGGGTTGAGACCTCGTCATGCTCAGCAGTTTCTTGCCATTCACACTGATTGATGCAATTGTATGCACACAAAAAAATAACCAACCAACCAAACCCCACCAAAACAACCACCACCCCCACTCAGCTCTTGCATTTGCTGCCTGTTTGATGGTGCTTCCAGCAAACCCCAAACCATGAAAACTTGCTGTCCATTTTATTGACTTCGTGGTCACATTGAAATTAGAGTAATTAAAAGTTACTCTGTGTTTATCAACTAAATAGAGTCTTGGTTCCTTGAGGCGGCCATGGACCTGCTCCTTTCCAAGGATCGATTTTCCCCGTTCAGCTGTTTAATGTATTTCTCCCATTTAGTCGCCATTGCCCTGAGGAGAGGAGCTGGCGCGGCTGTCCCGCTGCCGTGGGGGCTGGAATTGTGACCTCGGCCGGGGGACAAGGCCGGCAGGACGGGTCGAGTTGGGCTTGCGAGGAGCCTTTGCCGAGTTGTGTAGAAGTTGCGTTAGATGTTGGAACCGGCCGTGCTGGGCTGGTGTTCAGCGGGAATTTCAGACACCAGCGATAGCTTTTTTGGTTGTTTTTTTAAAATCTGGATATGATGAGAGTGCCCAAAGAGTGTCTGTTAAAATACATGAGCGACTGCTTTTTGACTTTTGAGGGCTGGGGATCGGGCTTGTAGCTGGTCTGCGGAGGATGAATTGCTATTCTGAACTACTACTTTGAGTAGTATGTGTGTCGTGTTTTTGTCCTACCTTAGGCAGGACAGTCTCTGAGGAAGGGAGAGCCGCACCGTATTTGAATAACACCCAGAGAAAGCCTGTTCCCAAATGAATTTCCCAGGGCTATTTAACGAAGAACAGCAATGAACTCATCTCATTTTATAAGCAAATTCTGCTTTGGCTGCGTGGGCCCACTGTGTGGTAGAACCGGTTCAAACAAAACCAGCGTTGCTTGGAGGAGCCTGGTTTTTACCTGCTCAGGGGCTGTAGAGTAACCCAGACCACACATTCCTCAACAAAAAACAGGCCAGAGAAAAGCCGATTTCTTATGTGCTGCTCTCATCTGATAAATCTCCATCTCTCCAAGGATGCTCTGAATAATGCATCAATAGCTCATCTTGGAGACTTGGTAAATCTGATGAAAATACTGTCTCCAGAAGGGTTCAGGAATGCAGCATCTGCTACTGCCTTACCAATGCTTTACACAGTTTTCCAGACTGGAGTCTTTTGCTTGCTTTCATGCAACCACTATTTATTATTTAAATGATTAATCTGGAGAATTTCCCAGATCTAATGTCTGCTCCATTACTTTCTGTCTTGGATACTGCAGATAATCAGATGAGCAGTAAATCTGTTCTGCGGAATAGAATTACATTATGTTTTTTTTTGTCAACGACTTGTGAGTGATTTTTCTTTTCTTCACCTCCATAAAATACCTAATAGATCAAAACCAGTAAAGTCTGTGTGCCAAATACACAGCGCTGCACATGTACCTCCAGTGATGCATCTGCAGAAATACCAGTGGGAGCGTGTTTGTCTCAGGTGGACGGGGGGAGGTTGTGTGAAATAATCCCGAGTGCTGATACTTCCAGTTGGGTGGGTGGAGGGAAGTCCTGGGGGGGTTTATTTGGCTTGTTGGTTGGATATTTGGGGATTTTTTTATTTTTTATTTTTAGCGTGGTCTGAGCGTGCTGTTTTCTCCATCGTTTCTGATTGTTTCTGAAGTCTTTGCTGGATTTCTCTGAAACGAGACCGCCTTGTCGAGCAGGGAGGGGACATTTGCCAGGGGTCTTGGGTGTTCCCATCTGACCCTGGCTCTTGGAACCGGCGATGCCAAGTGGTGCTGGGCTGGAAAGGCACAGGACTTGAACTTTGCCAGCGGTCCCAGTCATTCCTGATGAAGTGATGGAGACCTGGTCTTCAGAAAAGAGAAGACACGGAGGAAACCCACCCTCAGGAATGACCAGCTTGTTTGGGAGCCTCTGCACTAAGTGTGAATGACACCTTTTTCCTTGAAAACAGGAGGGTTTGGTTGTTTTTTTTTTCCTGCGCGGTGATGAGAAACTAAAGGTCAGGAATGAGCCCCCAAAGGCTCGTGGAGAACAAAATCTGATGTGTCTTACCTGATGTGAATGGGGAAGATCAACATCCAGTGGCTGCAGTGGAGGGAGTGAGCTTGTTCAGGCACGATGGGGAAACCATGGGGCAGAGAACACACAGCCCTTTAGCCCTGCTCAAAAATAATAGTGCGGGCTTTTTTTAACTTCAGAGTTTGAGCTGCCCTCAGTAAAAACAAGTCCCATTAAAAAACTGAGCACCAGAAAAAGCAAACCTCTTTTTCCTGGTTTCTGCTTATAAGATTTACAGGTACTTAAAATAAACCTATGAAAAACAGACCTAGCGTGCTGGAATTTGCTAACTAGTGAGAGCAATTACCTCCAGGTCCTAACGGAGCTCGACTCGCTGGAAATAAAACTTGGCAAGCGCTTCTTCCTGCTGCCGGTGTAAAGGTGGACGTGAAGAGATGTGCCAGAAACCCCAGGAATCCCGTTCAGAAAGATGCTCCTGCGAAGGGCACGGCCGCGTTCGCTGGGGAAAAGCCTGTGGAACATTCGCTTCTCATTGTGCGGCTTCAGCGCGGCAGATTCTTTGCAATTGCCTGGTGTACCACAGTCGTTAAATGGGTCAAGAGCACTAAATGCAGATACTTAACGAGAAAATAAAGACCTCGCTTGACAGCCAGCAGCCCGTCGTGCTTGTTTCGCGGGACTAAGGAGAGTTAATGCGGGTTGCCGTGGTAAAAGTTGGCCTGAGCCTTTTTGGCAATGGTTTTGTACGGCTACAGAGATCACGTACCCGTTAACTAGAAATGCCGTAATAGCTGTAAATCAGGGCCTCTTACAGAACCGATGCCCCAATTTCAAATAACCTAAAAAAAGAGAAACGATAGACTTTGCCCCCCTCCTTCACCGCTATAAGGAAAGTAACGGAAGATTAAAAAAGTAATAAAAACCACATAACCAACCTTTGTTAATATAGAAATGTAAAATAATCCCTTGTTTTCTCCAGACTGTTCTGTGCATGAGTGGAAAATGACGTTTGTGCAATGAAAACGTGACAGAAGTAAAATCTGAGATGGGAATTGATTTTTATAAGACCCTCCGGTTTGGAGGGTGGAGGTGGTTTCACAGCAGCGTTTGGAAGGAAATTATTTGTCGTTGTTGTATCTCTTCATCATTCCTGGCTGGGGGAAAGAGCTCCTGTTGCCCAGTGCAGTTGTAAAAGGCCATTGGGAAGGATGAGATTTTCCTCCTAAAATACTAAGGGACAAGTAACTAAGAATGTTTAAGAAAAATTAAAAAAAATCTCGGAAACGCATTCTCCCACAAAACTGAAGTTCTCTGCAGACTCCTTGCAAATTAAGAGGCAGCACCAGCTCTGCTGCTGTGTTTGCAGCTTCCCTTTGCGCTGAATGCTATTAAAAGGGGGTTTGTTTCAATGCCTGTGCTGATGGGAACCCGTGTCCAGCAGCGAGGAGCCGACTCCGACCTGGTCGGTACGAAGCGGCCGAGCTGAGCCCGGCTCAAACTCGGTCTCAGGTTCAGCGTCTCATCAGCAATCACTCGTGTCTGCGCATTGCAGTTATTAGGTGCAAGAAATACAGTTTTAAAACTGTAGTTAATCATTTCTGAGTAACCTCTTTTTCTACACATTTATGGCATCAATGGGTATGACTGTTTATTATGTCTTACCTATAAAATCTGACCTGTTTTATATACTCTTTATGGAAACAGTGTACAGTCATAAATTAAAAGATGCAACTGTTTTGGATATTTTACTGGTGGTCCTGTATTTTCCTGCCAAAAGTGCAGCTGTTTTAGGTTTCTCGGGATAACATCATAAAAGGCTGTACGCGTTTTGCAAGTTTATGCTTGAATTGCCAAGCCAGAGGTGGAATGACTCAACCTTCCCAGGAGCAACATGTACCAAGTGATGAATCAAAACAGCTCGGTGCCTTCGCGGCCGCTGTGAAAAGCGCTTCTCATTTACGGTGTTTTATCTGCTGTTCCAAATTTGAGACGGTCGTTGTGCTGATTGCGCTTGGCTGCGGTCTGTCGTTGTGTTCGATGGGGTTTTGGTGTAGAACTAGCTGAGAATCGGGTCTTTTATCTGTCTTACGTGAGGTGCAAGAGCTCTGGAGTTGCAGCATCGAATGAAACCATTCAAGCCCCCAAGAAAACGCCTCGAGTGGGATCTCTTGTCACCCAGGGCTGGGTTGGAGCCCTTGGATGGAGCGAAGGGAACCAAGAGCTCGCGGCAGCGTGTTCAGATGTCAGCTCATCAGTCCAGCTGGTTTGGTGTAGAATCAGATGGCTCTGCAAATGGGTGATGATGCTTAATTAATGAAGTTTAGAGGCTTCTTTAGCCAAAAAGTCGATGACAGCCTCCTACAGACCTAAATCCCTGGTGCCGGTGGACTTGCTCCAGATACAGATAAGCCTGCGGGCAGAAAGTTCAGCCCTGCAACTGGCACAGTCAGCTCTGGGGAGCACCTGGTGCTAACCGGGCAGAACTGAAACCCCCCGAGTCCAGTGGGAGCGTAGGAAAGCTTGTGGTGTTGTCACAGAATCACAGACTGGTTGGGGTTGGAAGGGACCTCTGGAGATCAGCCAGTCAACCCTGCTAACGCAGGTTCACCTGAGCAGATCACACAGGATCCATCCATGTGGGTTTGAATGTCTCCAGAGAAGGAGACCCCACAGCCTCTCTGGGCAGCCTGGTCCAGGCTCTGGCACCTCACAGTAAAGAAGTTTCTCCTCATATTCAGATGGAACCTCCTGTGCTTCAGTCTGTGCCCGTTGCCCCTCACCCTGGCGATGGGCACCACCGAAAGGAGTCTGGTCCATCCTCTTGTCATTGTCATTGGAAGGAGCTACCAAAGGGGGGAAACACAACCTGCCCTCCAGAGTGAGCACAGAAAACACAACCCAGTGATTGTACTTAATTCTGTGCAACCTACTGCAAAGAGCAAGCTTTTTCGGCCCAGGGTTGGGCAGCTTGTCTGAAGGTGCATCGGCATCATCTTTATTTTTACTAATGCAAGTTCTATGCTGTATGCTCATAGTTGTTAGCAGCAGGCAGCTCCATCTCCCTGCTTTCTCAGCCTCGACCTCACTGTACTGTGAACTACACAGGCGTTTGACGTGCTTATATCTCTCCTAAAATAATGCTTCTCTTTGGTTTAGGTATCTCAACCACGTGCGAGCCGCCTCTCCGCAGGATCTTGCTGGGGGCTACACTTCTTCTCTTGCTTGTCACCGAGCCTTGCAGGACGCGTTCAGTGGCCTTTTCTGGCACCCCAGTTAGCGTCAGCCTGGGATCAAGGGACACCGCGCCGAGCGAGAAGCAAATCAAGCCAGCAAAGGTTGGGTAAAATTGCTGCCATCTGCACAAAGGCTGAACTGCAGTCCCTCTCCTGTGTAAAACCAGCTGTGGTTAAGTGCTAAAGGGGGGGGAAAAAAAAATGACGACGTCTGCGCGAGAGCTTTGTAAAAATGGTAGGTACATTTTTGTGGAGGGGGAAACTCGTTAGTCATGTGGCACTTTGCTGAGGGAGGCTGAAGCAATAAGCCACATCTAATGGAAGATGTGAATAACTCAGCTGTGTACGTTTGAGGTTTAAAGAAATACACTTGTAAATTTTTTTTAAATAAAGCCAGACTTTTTTATTAAAGTTTGTGGTTTTACTCTTATTGCAGGGTTTTATTTGCACAAGCATTTAAATACCATTTTGATTATAACATTTAGTGTCAATATTCAAGCCTGCATTTTCTTCCCATAAAACTCGTTTCCCCAGTTCAGACAAGTGGGTTTTCCCTCCTGCCAGCTGGAGATGAGAAGCCCTGAACTGTGCTGACACAACTCTTATGCGGGATCCATCCTGATGTCACTTGCTTCTCACCTTTGTCTGGAAAACAAATCTTTAGCTGAAAGTCTTTCCACTGGGTTCCTCAGGAAGGAATCTAAGAAGCCTTGATACAAGGCTAGATTGTTACAGCAGGCAAAATTGCTTTCATTTTTTTCCTGTTTAGCTCTGTTTGCAACTTTTCTGTTGTGTTCAGGAGCTTCTTTTGGCAGGACCATCCCTTCTCTGGCTTTTGGGGCGGCGCTCGCCACTTGATCATCTGCTTTTACAAATTCCTTCCCCTCTCCTTGTCGGGGGACGTAGACGAATCGCAGCAGAGATGGGCTCCCTGTGGCAGGATGGTCTTTGCCACCAGAGTGTGCGAACCGCAGGAGACGGGGAACTGCTCAGGAGTGAAGCCCAGACCACGTTTTACGGATCATCCATTAATAGTTGTTGAAAACTGCTCTGAGGACTGGACTAAATGAATGTATTTTTTCTATATTGTAATAGAGAGAAGAATAAGGTCTATTCCAGGCTCGGTGCTCCCTTTATTAGGGAAAGTGGAGGGAAGCAGCAAGATTTCCTTTGCTGTTTCTCTGCAATGCTGTTGTTTGCACCCAGAATAGTTGCTGATAGGTGAGTTACACACAGGAGGAGGCGCAGAAGAGGCCGTAGCCGTGGAGCACGTGCCTGGGGCAGGTGGCCTGGCCCTCGATGGAAATCCTGTGCGGTGCCCCTGAGGGACTCAAACGCTTGCGTTTGTGTTGTTGTCTGGTCCTGGGACGAGCGCTGCTTTCTGCCTGCAGCCCTCCCGCCTTTCCTCTCGGCTGCATGGCCCGAGAGCTGACATTTCTCCATTTATTTATCCCAGGATAAATAAGACAGCAGCAGAACTCCAAGGATTCAGCTCAGGACCCTGGGAGGGAGCAGCAGCAACCGGGAGGTGTCTGTGTGATTCTGGGTTCACCCGGACTGGTAAAGATAAACCTCACCGATGATCTTTTTTTCTGAAGAGACCCTCAGGATCATCGAGTCCAACTATAACCTAACTCCAGCACTGAACCATGTCCCTAAGAACCTCATCTATGTGTCTTTTAAACCCCTCCAGGGATGGTGACTCCACCACTTCCCTGGGCAGCCTGTTCCAATGCCTGACAACCCTTTCTGGGAAGAAGTTTTTTCCTAATATCCAATCTGAACCTCCCCTGGTGCAACCTGAGGCCACTTCTTCTCATTCTATCACTTGCTACTTGGGAGAAGAGACCAACCCCCTCCATGCTACAACCTCCTTTCAGGCAGTTGTAGACAGTGATAAGGTCTCCCCTCAGCCTCCTTTTCTCCGGGCTGAACAGCCTCAGCTCCCTCAACTGCTCCTCATCAGACTTGTGCTCCAGACCCCTCACCAGCTCCGTTCCCCTTCTCTGAACTCCTTCCAGTATCTCAATGTCCCTCTTTTGATGATATTCTCAGTTTGTAAAGCCTCAGGTCATTGCCCTAATGAATGCAGAATTCCATATGCACATTAATTTGTATCATTCAAATACACGTGCAACTTATGTGTACCTTGGCTGTCATTTGCTATTTCATGTGGAAGGGTTATACGCAAAAGTGGCAACCGCACAGAAATGTGGAGAGCCCCTGGTTACGAGTAAATCTACATCTAATCCATCGGCTGGCATCTAAACTGAAGTTACGCTGCTGAAATAACAACAGCATTTAATCCTTAAGTGAACAAAACTTCTAAGAACTAAAATCCTTCCCTGCCCTGAGATACTTTAGTCACATGCTGAAAATCAGAGTTACGTAGTTGACTTGCCTGACACAAAAACGGGGATCAAAGCCAGGTTTCTGGGAGCATAGTAGTGCCAAGAAGCCCTAAATGTGGACTGTGAGGTGACGTGCACAGTCCAAGAGACCTGTGGTCTCCGGCAGTACAGACAGATGCATTAGCACAGATCGTAGGGTGGCTGCATCGTTAGGGTGACCGTGTCCTTCCAGCACCGTCAATGGCCTTATTGCTCCAGCAGTGTTCTCAGGACTCTGAGGAACAAGAACAGCTTTCAAAAGCACTGCCCGAGGGAAAGGCTGTTACATAGAGCCATGAGGAAGACAAATCCATGGGCCTTAGTGCTTGTCTGGGGGAGAACCAAGAGAGCAGTTTGCAGTGATGGAGCCACAGCAGCAGAACCGGGCAGGGTGACAGACACGGGGTAACAGAGTTGCTAGGAGTGAGCACTGAGCTTGGACAGGAGGAAAATATCTGAACTGAGAAGAGAATCTGAGTTCTCTGTCCAAATAAACTACTTGTGGTTGACATTGCCCAACAATAGTTTGGATGGGTAAGAAAAGGAAATCAAAGGCAGAGGCTTTTTGAATCCCTGCAGGACACAGACACCGCCCCGGGACCGGGACCGCGGCAGAGGAGCAGTCGGAGAGGTGGGGGAGCTGGGAGGCGGCGGAGGCCCAGAAGCCACAGACAAGGCGTCGAGACACGAGACCTGTTCAGCCAGGTACTGGTTCTCAGTCTAGAGCTTTAACGCAAGCGTTTACTTCATCTGTGACTGTGCAAACGGCACTACAGTCCTTTCTGCCTTAATGATGGGTAACCCCTAAGTTAAGAGTCAATTCATCCCTAACTAAATCTCAGTGTTAAAAAGCATTTACTACTCAAAAGCCTAGGAACAAGTGTATATGGCTATTAGGGCCTTTTTGTATCTTGGGTTAAGTTTCTGAAAGGTTATCTTGCTTACACAAGCGCTTGCTTACACCGTTTATTCTTAAAACACTGAACCCATCTGTCAAAAAGAATCCAGTGCAGGGGTTATACAAGTCATCTTGCTAGAGCTGAAAAAATACAAAAATCTGTTTTCACCACAAACTGCACATTATCAAAATAACACAGCAGAAAACTATCCTAGTGTGTGTCACTGAATTGTCACGGGGCCTGAAACAACAGAGAGCAGAAAAGTACCAAAACGCATCTACTACAAAAAAGCAAAGTTTTATTTTTTTGTAGTAACAGCAACTTCAATCTCTTTATTGATCCCACAATTTAAAAAAGGTAAATGCAGGAAGCAAGGCTCACTAAGGAAAGCTGCAACATGCATTACGCATCTCGGCACCTGAGATGGGTAACGTAGATGTGCCTCAAGTGATTCAAGGGGTAAACCAGAGGTAACCTAAGTACACCTTACATAAACCACTAAAGTAGTTACCATCACTCTCATCTTCAACTCTTCTTCAGCTCCAACTCTTCTTCAGCAACATCTTTGCTGGTACACAGACGTTTAGAGGCTGGGTTTGCTGGAAGGTTAGAAAAAGTAAGTTATACTTACAATAAACAGACTGAACTAAACCACAAGCCTTGAACACTTAAGGGATTTAACAGGAAGAGATGAGAGTTAAAATCAGGATTAACAGTAATGAATGAAAACTGTTACAGCAATAATGGGAGATCTTTACTAAATGCCAAAAAAGACTTAAAAAAAACTGGTGTTCAGCTACATTTTGACCTACATCTCAGTGCTACCCAACACTAGTGCAAAAATAAATGTCATGGCATTAAATGATTTATCAAAACCTCCTTTGCTCCAGTTCATGTAACTGCAAACTGAAAGCCCCCACCTTTGTCATGCAGTGCAAAGCCCAAGATCACTTGAAACCAACTGCCCTCCACAAGTACTTCAAGAAGAAAATGACCCGTTATATATATTAAAAAAAAAAATCAAATTCAACATATAAGATCTCTAAGGATATCTATTTCTCGATTAAATGGTACAGAACTGAGTTGTGCTGATGTAGTGACTCCAGACCTAAACTGAGTCTGTGCAAGCACAAGAAGGTCACTTGGAAAAACGTCATTGTACCCTGGGTGAAAATGAAGCTCCAGTTTGTTAGTATTTAGCTGGCAGAAACGCGTGCTTGATGTTGGATACCCCGTCCTCCCCCTGAACGCAACCCAAGGCCTCCAGGTCTGGTTTATGGCCTGTGGGATGATCCTCTCCAGTCCCACCATTTTTGCTGTGGAGGCTCGTGCTGGGATCAGAGCAGCGGCACACGTGTGGGCGCTCACACCCAAACACGGCGTCGCTGTCACGTTAAGAGGATTGTTCCTTACCCCCATCAGGACAGGGCCTCTTGTACAGCACATCCGCTGGAAGCTGGAAGCTGATGCACAGCATCTCCTTGTTGGGCGCCACATTTCTGACCAGGTAGGTAGAACAGCAGCCAGCTAAGGAGGTTCCCAGCGAAGCCTCAGCGCGTTCTTGAATATCTTTGGCCGGGTCGTCGTGTTTGGAGAAACCGTAGCAGTGCACCGTGGGAAGGCGAGCGGCGCTGCACGGCTCTCCGGCGAGGAGATGCCTGAAAACATCTAGAAATTCAATAGCCAAAGCTGGCAAATTCATGACTATATGAAAAGAGGTTTTCTGTTCTTCTTTCAGAAGCGGGAGTTCTTTACTGAGCTCCTCTCTTACTGGCCCCAGGAGGAAGTCCCTGCCATCCATGTTGAATGCTTTTATTTTCTTCTCTACTTTGTTCAGTTTGCAGTTGTGCAGCAACCACTTGTAGGATTCAGGATTGAGATCGTTTGCAAATACCTGGCATTTTTTCTTTGCTGCTGGAATAGCAAAAGGTCCAATCCCAGCAAACACATCGAAAAGGACATCACTGGGCTTTAAAAGCTCAACGATACGGCCGTGTTCCGTGGAAAGACGTGGGTTCCAGTAGACTTTAGAAAAGTCCAATTCATATGCAATATTATTTTCTTTGACCTGAAAGTCCAGAACATTTGGTTAAGCCTCTGCATTCAAATTCCACACGTTTAAGCATTTTCAGTAATTAAGACAGCTAAAAACCAAGGTGCTTTATCAAAAGGTAATGTGTACACTGACATTTGTCCTATTTGTAGTTCACATGAATCTTGTATGATGAATCTGCTCATCAGAAATAGCCATTAGGAATGTTCCAACTGTCAACCCAGATGGCTGGCTTATGCACGTCTCAATCACCAGGTGGAAATAAAGCAGCAACTTAAAATGACCATAAAAAACAAAAATCTGAGGCTTTTCAAGAGCTTTGTGGCTGGCTGACAGCTCCTTTATTGAAAGCAGACCTTGGGAAGATGCCTCAAAGCCTCCTTAGCGGAGTCCACGTAGCAAATAAGCGTCTGAGAATGATACAGCACAAGAATGGCAGCAGTCAGCCAAGTTCAAAGCCATGAGAAGCCAACTCTGCAGTTTGAAAAAATACGGTATTTTATCTCTGAAGGTGACAGAGTCTGGAAACTGATCCAAACCCAAACTTTGAGATGACCACTATCCTAAGAACAGACCTAAAAAGAAACAGTATTTAGTCAGGCGAGAATGGGATGCAAGATAACACTCACTTTGCACCGCCACACTTGAATTGTGTGACTCTGAAGTGAAGTGACTTTGGATGCAAGTCACTGCATCATTTGCTTTTCCAGCAAGAAACACACCGACGTGTATCTGTGCTCCTGGGTGTGCAGCTCAGCTGTGTGCTTAATGAGTTAATAACAATCTGCATAATATTTGATTATCGCCTCCGCCTTGACGATTCACATGCCTTCTCTGTGCATGTACAGGATGTTCTACCAAGCCATTCAGCTTTTTTATTTAGTAATCTAATGTTGTCACTTCTAAAAGTACAAAACTGGCAACAGTTAGGAATTTTTTTTTTGTCAAAACAGTGGCCAATTTTCCAGCTAAAGAGAAGAAACCCTACGTGAAGAATACTTGGCAGATACATAGTACTTTTCACCTGAAAAATGTCAAAAGAGGAGAGATGAGGTTTTCTTGCTGCCAACAGAAAAGGAAAAAGGCATAGGCAAAAACCTGCCTAAGCTGCAAAGACACTGAGATTTAAAAACACAGTCTTACATTCTGTACCACCACTGTACAAGGATTGATGAAATTAAGAAACAGCGCTTTCTTAGATCAAATCACTAAATATTTTGATGTATACAGAGTTTGAGAACCAACCCTTGCTACAAGTTTGTAATCAGTATCTCTGTAAGAAACCTTCACTTCAGCTGCTTTTATGTATCGCTGAAATCTCGGCGGTGAACTTGATAAAATACTTATCTTCATGATATCTGCGGTTGTGAGTTTGCTCTTGGCAGGCCACGACAAATGAACGCAGATGTAACTGCCAACTCTTGCACTCTAAAACGAGTGTCGGGAAAGGGCACTGTGCAAAGAAATGGTCTTAATAGCGTCTCTCCATCACATTTTTCCAGTAGCTGCCTTTGGGTTTTAACATACTAAATTCAAAAGAACAGGGGGAAAAAAAAGCCCTGTACCTTGGTTACCAGGTTGCTGTCTCCAGCGAGCACTTCCATTTGAAAATTTCTGTACGTGCTGTCAATAATATTGGTTTTATTCACTACACAGGTGATTCCTGGATTCTTGTCAATTATCACCTGGCCTGAAAGAGAGAGCAAAAGATATTCCGGTTAAGGGAATAAAACCTTTTACTGCTCTACAAGAGATATAAATGCTGCTGTTTACAGTTAAATTAACAAAAGTAAGAATGTATTAGAACAACCTCCCAAAGCTCAGTGAAGTGAGACCACAATAAGAGGAGAGGACTGTGCCTTCCATGCACAGCTACAGCATCAGCACCAGGCTATTGAAAGTTAAAATATAAAGCAATGAAAAGCCCTCAAAATTTTTCTTTGTACAAGTAATAACTTATCAGTAGAATAATTGTTAAAATATGTTTTAACAACATACAAAATATGCGCATTACTCTTTCGAGAAGAGTTGTTTTACCTACCGATCAAACGTCTGTACGGTAGCTGATGGTCTCTAAGATTCAAATGAGCGATGTGACCAACACGGCTAAATCCCGAGGTGACTTCTTGACCTTCAGGAAGGACGGCTCGTAGGATCTCCTCCGCCTTGAAGTTCTCATAGGTCAGCTCCAAGTTATACTTGGACACCTCAGGACAAACATCAAGCTGTTTTAATACCTCTTGCTCCGATTCTCCCAATGAGAATTCTGGTATTTTATGAGGATCCAAAATAACAAACCTACTGTCCTCATCTTCTGGATCCTCAACCACTCGCTTTAGACCGGGGCGCTGTAGTACTGTATGTTTTAGAGATTTTACCAAAGCATTTACAATTTCTTTCTTGACTTTAAGAGCTGGAACAAGAACTGTCCTTTTAAAAGCTTCTCTGTTGAGCAGTGTCATCCCCCGCACTTCAGGATTGGGTGAGTACAGCTCTAGATCAGCTTTATCCTCTGCAGCTTCAGGCATTGTAAAAAACCTATTTTTTTTAGCTTCTACAAAGAGCCCAGGTATTCTGCCAGAATATTGTGCCAATAGCATCCAAACTGCTGGAAATGATGTATGTGATGCAGCTGTCCTAAAATGATTAGTTTTCAGTAGTCTGGCAGAGTATCCAAATCTCCATAAAGTCCTAGAAGAGAAATTATTCATTTTATAGACATTATGTAATCATTCCATTAAAAAGGCTGCAAATCACATGGATTTGCTGTTCTCTTAAACTAGAATTTCCATCTGAATCCAAACAATCCACAATAGTTTAGTAAAACTCTTTATTATAAATTATATACTACAAATTTCTGTCCGTTTGCAACTGTATTTTTAGACCTAAACATTAACTAACTTTAAGCAGTGAGAGAATCCCGCCCTGCCAAAATACAATGACCTCTCTTTGTTCAAATAAACGTGATATTAATCCCAGTAAGCCAAATGGAAAAAAGTCTTGATCCTGCTGTTGGATCGCTTCTGCCTCCGATAAAATTCATTACCAAGCAGTAGTTGCTAGACAACAGCTATTAGCAACAGCGGTCATAATCACTCATCAGCAATTTCTGCCTCCTATGACCCTGTGGTAAGGGCTATATGCTCCATAGTGTCTTTTCTCCACGGGCTGCATGCCAGAAAGACTGTGAATTAAATGCAGAATTCCCCTCAAGGTACAGGGAAGCATTAGTAATGTCTGTCCAAGCGACTGAACCTTTCTCCACGGTTCATTCATAGGATGGGGACTTGAAAAGTAGCTTTACGCTTCTTTAAACAGTTCCCTGCACTAGAGCCAGTCCAAAGGGGCCCAACTCTCCTGATTCTGTATCGGCTGCTCCTCGGCAGGAACCAACGATTCAGGTAGCGTGTGAGGCTGACGTTTCTCCTGGCTTCTCAGGAAGTTTAGTTTGAGACTGGGGGTTGACAGGAGAGATGCAAACGAGCTCCAAAAGGAAACTGGTTCTCTTGCCTGCCCCAGACATCCACACCCCGACACACAGGGCTGCCGCCTTCCCTCGCGGTGACAAGAAAAGGAGCTGTGCCTGGTCCTAAGCAACGCTGGCTCTGCTCCCCTCCTTCCTCCCCCCAAATCCCAGCTCCTCACTGGGGGTCCCTACATCTCCCAGCCAGTGCATTTCCCTCAGCCAAGTTTTTGGCAAAGCACACCTTCCTTTCCTCCTTGACTCAAACATAAACATTGTGTTCTTCACTTTTACAGAGAAGGATTTAATCCAGGGTCAAGAGCATCCCAAGGTTTTTCTGAGGCGCTCAGCTTCACCCCGGCTGGAAACCGCCAGCCTGGTTCAGAATCAGCAAACCCACAAGACAGAATCCCCCGCGTTGGGGTTGGTCATATAGAATCACAGAATGTCCTGAGTTGGAAGGGACCCATAAGGATCATCAAGTCGAACTCCTGTCCCTGCACAGGACAACCCCAAATTCACGCCATGTGTCTGAGGGTGTTGTCCAGTTGCTTCTTGTGGCCAAGAAGGCAAACGGTCCCCGCAGTGCAGTAAGAAGAGCGTGACCAGCAGGTCGAGGGAGGTTGTTCCTCCCCCTCTGCTCTGCCTTGGTGAGGCTGCATCTGGAGTATCTGTGTCCAGTTCTGGGCTCCCCAGTTTAAGAAGGACAAGGAATTACTGGAGGGAGTCCAATGGTGGGCTACGAAGATGATGAGGGGTCTGGAGCATCTTTCTTATGAGACTGAGCGAGCTCTGTGTGTGTTCAGCCTGGAGAAGAGAAGCTGAGAGGGGATCTCATCAATGTTTGTAAATATCTCCAGGGTGGGTGTCAAGAGGATGGACCAGACTCCTTTCACTGGTGCCCAATGACAGGATGAGGGGCAACAGGCACAGACTGAAACACAGGAGGTTCCATTTGAACATGAGGAGAAACTTCTTTACTCTGAGGTGCCAGAGCCCTGGCCCAGGCTGCCCAGAGAGGTTGTGGAGTCTCCTTCTCTGCAGACATTCAAACCCGCCTGGACACATTCCCGTGTGATCTGCTCCGGTGAACCTGCTTTAGCGGGTGGGTTGGACTGGATGATCTCCTGAGGTCCCTTCCAGCCCCACCCAGGCTGTGATTCCGTGTCTCCTGACTCCCGCCAGGCCTGTGCCCGCGGCCCGGCCCTGCACACACGCCGTGCCAGGAGGGCCGACCCTTTCCCCAGCGCCCGGCAGAGCCGCCCGGCCCCGCACCCAGGATCCCCATTTGCCGCATTCTCCCCTCAGCGATCTGAGGTAACGCGGGGCCGGGGGCTCTGCTGACGGGACCCGCTCCGCCCGGCCCGAGCTCCACCAGCACCGGCTCCCCGGGGCGGGCCGGAGAAGGGGAAGGGGCCTTCCCCGGGGCGGTGCCGCAGGGCGGGGGCCTCTCCCGGATCCCCTCCCCAAGAGCAGCCCCTCCGGCAGCCGCCGCCTCAGGCCTCAGCGCGGCCCGGGCCGCTGTCCGGGCGGTGCAGGCCGGGGGCGGCGGGGCCGGGGCCGCA